>OMLP01000387.1:0-12092 GCA_900302685.1 Spondyliosoma cantharus | reverse complement strand
AGGCTGCAATGTTTGCCAAGATTAATTTCAGGTGTTTGGTATAAAAATGTCTGAGTGTGCAGTGCAGTGAGTGAAGTCTCTCCAAAACTGTGGCTCAACACCAATCCAGCACCTACAGCCTCCCCCCTATCCACCGTTTGCACACTAATGAGGACGAACTGCCCCATTAGCTCGCATTTCAAACCAGTTCGCCCTCAATTATTGAGAATAAAACAGAATAGAATTAAATAATAATGCTTTATAACATCTAACTATATAAAGAGTAAGAATGTGTTACTATTTTACTATATAAAATATATGCATCAAATGTGGATGTTCATGATTCCGTCAGAGAAGGCAAGAGTGTCCCATATCTGCCAATGTATTTATAACCTCCTCATTAATTAAGTGACATCCCACAGCCGTGTGACTCCACATGGAGTTGCAATCCATGTGGAATGGGGGGTGTAGGGATAAGAATGGAAATTGGGCTTGTATGAGACTCATAGCATCTCTGTCTCAATAAGAGGTGAAATGATAGTGAGTGACATACAGACATCAAGTCTGACAGCACAACGAAAGAGCACAGAATTTGAATGAAACAGTGACAAATTACAAAAGAACCCAACATACAGTAAGGTGCCTTCGTAAAATGCCAGGCCCAAAAATTACAGCACACCTATTTCATGAGCCAGGTGCACAGGAGAGAGACAGGTAGACCTACAATCATTTTGGTAGATCTTTATCGGGCAAAAAAAGATCTAAAAAATTTATGTGTTTTGTTGCAAGAGGTGAAAAAGTTTGCTACCATCCCAACTTTACACCCATGTGTGTAAAGTTCAGATTGACTGAACTTTTCACTCCAAAACAGTGGGACCTGTCTTTTGGGATTTTATTCCAGAAGATAAGGTCAGCTCAGCTCTGTGCAGAACGGTCAAGTTCTGCTACACCAAACCTGATTTTTTTAATGGATCTGGCTTTGTGCACAAGGGACACTGTCAAATTAAGAAGAAGAGGGCCTTTCTTCAACATTTTGGTTTTCTTTTCTGGTACCAGGCCACCCTGGCATTTATCAAACTATTGATACAAAGTTGGAAGCACACTAAATTCAAAAATGTCATTGTATGTTGTAGCATTAACATTTAGATTAATTAGAAATAAAGTTATTATCTATATTGTGGCAATACCTGTCCTGTATTAAAAATTATAGAATGCTTTTCAACTCATCTATTCATTTTTTTTATTTGTAGTTTAGGAATTAGCACATGTTTTTCAACAGATTCTGTCTCAAAACCTATTCTGGAGCTCTGCATGTTTTCACTAATGGGCCAGAATTTTTAAAAGCCAAACTTTTTGATGAGAAACACTGTAAAACCGATGTCAACTCAAAGACACAGGCATTCATAAAGCCATTAGCCCAATTCCTGTTACTGCAAACCCCTACACTTCAAAAAGGCGTGACAGTTGTGTCATAACCACAGAAAAACTTAAAGCAGTAATGTTAGACTGAGAACTGAAGGGGGAGAGACAAGCAGAATGATGACAGGATGGGGATGGAGAGTTAAAAACAGATGGTGGTGAGTGACAGCCAGAGGGGAAGAGACTCAACTCCAGAATAGAAATACAATTATAAAACTAAAAATGTCTCTTCGTGTCCCTTTTCCTGGACCCATGCCTCTATACTGCTTCCATACAGCCATGCTTCACACTTCAATGGGTTAAGCTGAGGTGACATGATCTTCACATCTTGTACCTGTCTGGCTCTAAAACAAAACCATGCTTATGTATAATGTACAGACACATAGGCCTACTAAAAAGGCAGACACACTCAGAGTAGACACAGCCAGATATCAAAACAAGGGATCAAATGATATAATATGAACAGACACATTAAAGTAGAATCACATACAGAAATGAAGACATGTACAAAGAGGAAACAGATACATACAGCAGGTACAGCAAGTGTGTCTATCAAGATAACAGATAATGTTGCTATAGTAACAAATGCGATACATTAGCAGGCTCTGTGATAATAACACCACCAAATGAGGGAAAAAAACATAAGAGAAAGAAATTACACAATGCTGGAACATGTCCATCAACATTATCAGTCATCACGCCTACTGTTGCATGCTCTATGGAGATTTATTGTCTTCATGTCCACCCACATGCATCATGCAGATTTCTCCCATTAGGACATAACGATTGTGCAGCCTCCTGCTACATCTTCAGCTAAGGTGCACCACATCAACTACAAGCCTCGACTCAACATCTTAATAGAGCTTTAAAATACTACTGGATGAACGCAGATACATTGTGCTTAATGCTTATGCAGTAACAAGACTATAATCAACACTCGCTGGCCCTAGAGGTCCTGGGGTTCCGTTACATCTGACCAGACTACCAGATAAAGTACAGAACAACACCTACCCTGAAAAAGAAAACAACAACCACGCACCCCCCCAAAAAAATAAAAATAAAATAACTATTGCAACTAACGGTTGACGGACATTTTGATGATTTAAGCATGTATGTGTTTGAAACATACATGCACATTTGGGTTGAATTCTATCTTAGTGAACAACAGGTTGCAAAATGATTGAAGGTAGATTGAACATGTAAATCAGACTACTGAAAAGTGGTCACATTATAACGTTAAAAGCAGACCATGTGTTTGCACAGCCGCTAATTACAGCCTATCCTGCTGAGCCCATGAATCGACTAGGTATTGCCAAGTAGTGATCTAGGTTAAGTAGCAGTCTGATTTTATTCGGCTTACTTAATTGATTTCCTTCCATCTTTGTTTAGGTGGCAGGGCCTGTCAATTATCTCAGAGGAGCAGGTGTACAGTTTTAAATGTATTGTCACCTGTTGCCTACTTTGTTTGCTGACAAATGTTAAGTCGACTGTTAACAGATTGTTTTCCTTTTGGCCAACCGGAAAATGACCAAACCTGAGCAAGAATTTTTGTCAAGGAATGTTGTTTGTGCCAGACACTGGAGGCTGCTGCTTGAGTCAGATCTTGAAACATTTATTCACATTGCTTAATGTTAGTCAAACAGTGTCATTTCAAATTGCACAGGCCAATATAATGTATGGCTGTTCCCATTTTGTAGTTACAGCAGCATAATACATTACATTACATACACTATTGATCCCAATTCCTTCTACACTGTCAGGTTAATACGTTTTCATTTTCACAGAAGAACAGAGAAACGTAAATAACCTGAGTTAAAGTGGAAGCATTCGCTGTCTGTATTTCAGATTACCTCTCATTACCTCAAGGCTTTGCTGGTTTGTTGTATCAAGAAATGTTTAAGATAACAACTGCAGTAAAAACCACATCTCCACACCAGTGTAGGTGTGGATAAAGACAATGCCTTTATCCAAGATCCTCTGCTTAAACAATGAAGAGTAAGAGTCCAGAAACATCAGTTTCTATAGAACCAACAGTTGCTCATTTATCTCGTCTACTCTGGAGTAGTCACTGTGGCTGTTCAATTAGGCTGCAAGCACTACTATAGCAAAATCATCTCAAAGCTTTCCTCCTACAGAAGTGTCACAAAAGACTGGAATTCTAGCTCCCCGCCCATATGTCTTCTTTGCATAGAGAATGCAAAATATTTTTTATAGTGATTTTTCGTAGTGATAAGTTGCACATGACTTACTTTGGTCAGTAAGATACATCTTTCATACACAAAACATTTTAATTTGATACAAACTTTCTGGGTATTTCCCCCATATTCTTTTTTTTTTAAAGGGAAACCACATCTTACCCTGTCTGCATCCATGGGAATAGAGTTCAAAAAGACCCTGACATTTATGTCTAAATGCCAGTTATGTCAGACTCAATAGTTTTTGACTGTCAGGGGCAAAATTTGTAGTCTACCTAGTGAGAGGTTTATTTAATGCCAAGCAAAAAATTGCACCAGAAAATACAATTTTAACCAAAATTTCAGGCATTACGAGGCAGTGGGCTCTCAAAAGGCTATCATACCTGAGGCCTATGTTCATACAAAAATTGATTTAGGTTTTTCTTGGGGTTGGGTTCTGATTGTTATGGTCGAGCATGGAGTCCAACACAGTAGTAGAAGGCTACTTGAAAGTCTTAACTTGAGGTCGGATTGGGCGAGAGTGGACAGGTTTATATTTCATTTCACCTTCCACGTGTGTAATATTTGAGAGTGCTTTGAGGTTACAGTTAAAAGCGTAAAAAACATCTCTTACATGGCACAAGGGTACTGTGAATGTTGAGACTGTTATTAATCCATTTATAAGCTAGAGCAGGTGTGAGTTTCAGTACGCTTGCATACTGGTGTGCTATTGATTGTGTGGTTATGTGTGTCATCGTTGCATTAAAGTGTGTTACCTTGCTGTCCACGATGAGGTTGCGGATGCAGCCGGTGAAGTGTTTGTGCTGAAGCTGAGGGTAGATGTAGGGGATGTCCTCGTTGACACCACCGAGCTGGAGCACGTGGCTCATGTTCAGGTGTCTAAAACACATATAGGTATGAAAGCCAATATAAGCATACATACACTACTGACAACCAACCAACAATAGTATGCATCTTACTTGCACTGCCATACCCATGCCATTTGGGCAGGATTATAAATCCAAAGCGACAATTGTTGACCATATATTATTTAACCATATTTTAGCCATTATTTTTGACATTTAACACAGAAATTCAAACATGTCAGCAAAAAATCAAAAGTTGTCGGCTGACTCTGCTTTGTCATTTTAATCCAACAGTGACAAAATGACTGGATTGACAAATAGAGTCCAATGTATATGTTTGGTCACAGAATCTGTAAACATAACACTGATATATTATCACTTATCGTTTCTTTGGAGTTGCTTTTATTGTCAGCTGATAAACAAACATTAGTGACAGGCCTGATAAGAGCGCTGAAATGAAACCACAAGATTAAAGTTGCAGGATGCAAATCAAAACAATGAGGCAAAATACACTAAGAACCTTCATAGAACTGAGGGCTGAGTGATTATTCTGTGGGCTAGTCACTACAAATGACCCCTTATATGAGAAAATACTGATCAGTGTAGCTTTAAACACATTATGTGTAATTTCTGCTGCTAGCAGGCTAGCAATCAAAGCAATACAAAATACTTTTGTCAGGTGTTATGTGAGCTAGGGGGACCTGAACCACTGCTCAGCATGAGAGCCAGCTCTGGAGGAGAGAGTCAGGTGCAGCGCCAAGACAGGAGGAAAGCTCAGAGATGACTTTTTTAAACTTTTGGGATAAAAGTGTAGTTATCGTCATTCCCATCTATCAGATTGAGTACAGCAGTGAGTTAGAGGGGAAATGTGCTTTACCTCATGAACGTAAAGTTACAGAGATTAGAGGGGAAAAGAAGAGAGAGAACCTGAGGCTGTTGAGCATAGTGAGAGGCACCCTTGGTGTAGACACACACCCTTGGTGTGTGCTCTTGTCTGCTAGCATATGGCTAATGTACAAGTAATCTAGCTATTTAGGGGAAAAAAACAAACAAAAAAAAACAACAATTTGCTCGAGTAACGTAAAAACAGACAGAAGATCCCATGGTCAACCCCACACAGTTTACGTTCACTTTGCTGGGTGTGAAGTGAACACACCATTAAACAACCACCATTACTGATGAAAAATACACCTGACGTAACTCACAAATATCCTTGGATCAAGAAATGCTTTAGAGTTTTATTCACGCTCTGTTTAGTCTCTTTCGCTGACTTCTTTCCTCACTCAATGATCCGCTCCCCGGAGGATTTAGTGACAAGCAGCGTAATGAAACTGAAACCTTGAATTTCTCTGGGTTTCAAAACATTGGGGTGATGTGAGCACACAACACAATATAAAATAGAGGTCTAATTGCCTTTAACATTTTAAAGCAGAAATCGTACTTAGTATCACTTAACCGCAATACCATTGCACCAAAAAGAACTCACAATCAAGTTATATTCACGTCTTATCAAGCCTCAGTAAAGAACGTGGTGACAGATAAGAGAAATTGAACAGTAAATGAGCCCATAAAGTATGACACATGAGTAAAATTCTATTTGCAGCCTATTGGCAAGACTAAAGTATTTCTTCTCATTGTTATTATTTTACAAGTATTGGTATATGGCATGAGTATTTGTCCACAATACATTCATGATTGTCACTCTTCTGCATGATCCTAGCTTATACATCTTTTTACTTTAGTTTCTTGTTAAATTACAATCTAATAAGTATGTAGTTGATTTGTCGGTTCTTCCTAGGGTGATGGGTAATTATTCACCCTTTCACATTAGTGATTAGTTATTTTTTTTACAGTTGAGGCATAATTGCAGCATTTGTATTTGAAAAAGGGTACTGTAGGACATACTGTGTGTACTGACTATCAAAAATGTGTACGTGTGTGTTCGGGTGATTGTGTGTACCTGTCAGTGTTGGGTGTAACTCCCATCACTTCACAGGAAGAGTGGTCCTGGGTGGTCAACCAGCTGCCCAGTCCCTCCATTTCCATGACCGCTGCCCCTGAACAGCGATCCAGGGTGAATCGCACTTCCTGAGAGACCACACAAACAAGGACATGCTGTGTACAACCTTATCGCAAAACCAACTGCATTAATAAAGCCCCCTATTTATTTTCATTCTAATAAGTGTACCTCCTGTTGCTGGCAAGTGCTCTTTTACCATTATTGCTATAGCAAGAACTGCCTATGATTCCTTTTTCTTTCATTAGTGCATATTACCCTACTGCCGCTTGCTATGGGCCATGTTAATTCACAAACAAAAAAAACAAGTCTTCATCTTCATCTTAGAATTTCCATGTAATTGTGCAACTGAAGTGACAAAAAAGGTGGTTAAGCAGAAACCATGACAGCCTTTTTCCGACAGCTACTATCATTCCATCCACTGTTTACCTCTCGCTGAAGAATCCTCTGTTTACAGTGCTGTAAATAAAGTTTATTATTTAAAAATGTTAACATTAAAGTAAGGAAAGGATCAAACACACATGTTCATGCAATGTTTTTGGACATAAGGTTAGTTCTTACACATACAGCACAATGCAGCTCAAACTATCACAATAAGAGGTATTATGTACAGTATATGGGTATTTTGACAGTACAGAGTCAAGCGCCGCATCCCCCTTAAAAAAACAGAATGGTGCCTGGTAGAGCACATACCTCCTCCTAGGATCCACTTTAAATATACATGCTAAGTCCTTCAGTCACACTTGTGACTCTGCCAGGAGAAGATGTCGTAATGTGGCATCCAACCTTCCTCAGGCGTTTTTGACCCGGAACCACGACGTCCTCCAGTTGGCAGGTCGGCAGTGATAGCCAGTCACTGCCCATATTTTCCTGGCTTCCATCTTACTGCCACTTCGCCCAACTTTTGAGCAGCTGCCTTCCTCACCCTTCCTGCTATTCCCAGAGCAGTGAGTGTGTTCTACACAGACTGTGCTGGAAACTCTCTACAGCTGACTTCAATAGGAAATAGCCATGCTTACCATCCTTTATCCCTGCACTGTTGGACTAGGTATGGATACTTGGCACCACAGTCTTCCCTGGCTAATGGCAGTCTTGAATCCCGCCACTATTATGTGCGCCAACGTGCCTCTCTCCACATAACCAACACAGCGGGTCCTCTCCATCTGTGCAGGTTCGTTGCAGCTGGTTAGGTCTCATACAATGACTGGAGCAGGAAAGAGATGAGGAAAGCCTCCAGTCTCCAGAGTTCGGTCCACATGATCTTCCACTGTGGCAGGTCCCACTGTGTCTGGGCACCTTGCTGATCCAAGTTATGCAGCCCTTGCACTTCACTGCTCCTCCCTCTTCTTGGATCATTCCTCTCCTCTGCCTCGGGTCTGCCTTACCCCACTTTCAGAAATGTGTTGTGCCAAGTCCTTACCTGCCCATTCATGGGTTTCTGATGATGTCCTTCAACTTCAGTGTGCTCTCTGCCTATGCCACTGAGGTGTCAACTGCCCACTTACGCCCTGATCCTGTAGTGACACCTTGAACTCCTCCACCATTGATGACAGGGGTAGCTGCAACTGGCCAGACTGTATGTATAGCCCTAATGACTTGAAGCTTAGTGGAATGCAGAGTCACTTGCAGAGGTGCTTGTTCACTCGCCTCTCAACTCCTTCCACTGATGTCATCAGTACTTCATAGATTGACAGGAGTCATGTGAGTCTTGGTAGTAGGCCATGCTGGAAGAGCCAGGTCTTAAAATGTCCTTGCCTAGATTCCACTGTAAACACATCTGTTAATTCAATTGCAGGGTGTCACCATGAGATGGTGCTTCCCTGACAAAAGACATATACAGTATAGATAAACCATATTCCTCAACCCAATTACATCCCAGTTGCAAATATTACACTTTTCACATACTACATTTATTTTAAAGGTTTAGTTTGTTTAGTTAGTCTAAGCCCTACTAGTGACTTTACTTACTTTATTTATATAGTATGTATATATATATTATATTATTTATGTCAATAATCTTAAGTTTTAGCTAGGTTATTCATCAGAGTTTTTTTAGCCTCCGTTTTCCTAGTATATTATCAAAATGGCGGGGACTTCTGGTTCATGAACTTTCTCTATTTTGGCTAAGTACTACATGAGTTTTGAGAGTGCGTACTGCGGCACTTGCTCTTGAGATCTGTCTGTGCTCTTTGTGTCTGTGGACGGGTGCTGACAAAATGTGGGACGACATTCTCTTGTTGACTCAAGAGCCCTGTAGCCGCCAGATGAATGGGGGGGCTGGGAGACCTGTTGGGATGTCCATTGAAAAAGAACAAAGACCCCAGGTCCCCAGGTAAGTTACGCACATGCACCCGGCCATCCACGTGATGTAAAAGAAAACGTGATTCATTACTCCGTGGTCCAGTTCTGATGCTCATGTGCCCATTGTTGCTGCATTTGGCGGTGGACAGGGGTCAGCATGGGCACCCTGACTGGTCTGCGGCTATGCAGCCCCTATACACAACAAACTGCGATGCACTGTGTATTCTGACACCTTTCTATCAGAACTAGCATTAACTTTTTCAGCAATTGGAGTAACAGTTGCTCGTCTGTGGGTTGGACCACACGGGCCAGCCTTCACTCCCCATGTGCATCAATGAGCCTTGGTCGCTCATGACCCTGTCGCCGGTTCACCACTATTCCTTCCTTGGACCACTTTTGATAGATACTGACCACTGCAGAGCGAGAACACCCCACAAGAGCTGCAGTTTTGGAGATGCTCTCACCCAGTCGTCTAGCCATCACACTTTGGCCCTTGTCAAACTCGCTCAAATCCTTACACTTGCCCATTTTTCCTGCTTCTAACACATCAACTTTGAGGACAACGTGTTCACATACTGCCTAATATATCCCACCCACTAACAGGTGCCAGGTGACACGTCAAATACTGTATGCCTCTGATACAGTAAGAACAGCTGATTTCACACTTCCATCGTCACTGCTCGCTTGGTGGATAGATAAACCATTGCAACTGGTTTCCACACACGGGGGGTTAAAATTCGGCCCCGTTCACTGTGCCATTGTGGGGGATCTCATTCTAATTCTATTTCTATTCTTCTATACATTAACAACATTATGCAAACAATTTCAGCTCTTGACAAGGGTCCAAACCACACTTTCGGAAAGTTTTACATCTGATAACGGCAATGCTTCATTAAGAATTTAAATGACCCAATATTTGTGTTTTTCTAATATTTCTACAGTTTATTGTTGTATGTTGACCAAGCACTATGCAGCAACTGGTTCAGAAGTCTTTGGTTAGGTAATAAACTATTCATGGTTATGGTAAGATTCTTGGCTACTGAATTGTAGAGTAAATCCCAGACCGCAGATGTGTCCTTGCTGCTGTTGATCTAACTCTTACCACACAATGGCAGCTTATCAATCCAGAAACACAACTGGGTTGGCTGCTGCTGACAAAGTAATACATACACATGTGACTTAGATCAACAATCAACAATCAACATCAATCACTGTGATGCTGAATAATACCTGTAATAAGAACAGTTACAATGCATCGTTGTTCATGCACTTCAAAATAAAGCTATTATTTAACCCAAAGTCAAAAGGTACATTCATATACTCGTTTTGCTGCTCTCAATAATGAGCAAATAAGCTCTGTGTTTGTGTTTATGCAGGAGTCAAAGTGAAGCTGACCCTGAAGCAGTTTTTCCTTTCTTGAAAAGAAATATAGCAAATATGAAAGATAAATAAAACTTGTTTCTGTCAAGATCAAAGTGTGCTGCTGAACTGAACAATAAATGTACACGTTTCAGTGGCAGACCATTGGCAAGGCAGGGTTCCTGATGGCAAGGCCTGTGTCTAAATGGTTAGACTGCAATTAGGGTTGCATAAGCAGTGTTGTCGTTATTTTGAATGAAGGGTCTAAATGTTAAATGAGGCAAATGTAAGTTTAATTAATCTGTTTTAGGTTTAAAAGAGGCTGACTATGAAAAGGCTTACAAAGTCGGACACAGTCCTTACTGAAGTGGTCCTCATCCAGTTTGCAATGAGATTCACAAAAAAAGGGTTCAGACAGAGGGAGTCCAGCTGCTTAAGGTGAGACTGTGAGGCTTTCAGGTTGGGTTATATCAAAGACTCTAAAAATAGGATCTCAGACTGTCTTCTTGAAATTCAATTGGGGCAAGAACTATAAGGCAGTGGTTATGTGTGAGCCCTTGGAGGTGAAGAGCTCCAGGCGATCCTCAGTCAAATGATGATTAGCTTAATTTCACTCTAATTAAATTCACTTGAAATGATCCTAGGTAGAGAATGTCAAAGGAGGACTATTGCAATCATTTGTCTCACTCTCACCGCTATCATCTCCCTTTGCCGAGCGTACAGTGCAGACATTTCTACAATACTAAATCATCAACTACCATCGTCCCCATTTAGGTCCCTAATAATCATTTCAAATAGACCTGCATGGAGCCAAATGTGTGATACAGTATTTGGAGTATGTGACATGAAAACATTTTGTAACCTATCTCTAAGTTGCAATGAATAGAAATGTCACCTGAGAAATGTTAACCAGTCACAGTTATGACAGGATCACTAATTGATTTCTCTGGAAAAAAAACACAATGTCACATAACATATGTGACATGCTCCAAAACAGCAATTATTACTCCAGCAACACTTTTTGCTGTTTCTCAATTCCAGAATACCCTGTTCTACTGTATGTGCAGCTTGTTCACTGACTACTGGTGTTCGGATTAATTCAACAGGCAGATTTTTTTTTTTTTTTTAACAATTTTGTCTAACTAGCAATGATTTACAGTGGTGCTCTTACAATTCTACTTAAAAATGGCCAGAACAACAGCTCAAGTGCACAAGAGTATAAATGTATAAATGTGGTAAATACATGCATATATGTCAAATATTACAAAATATAATTTCATGCATGTCAAAAGCAAGATGCAAAGCTGAAGTACAGCAGCAACTAGTTTCCTAATTGATTCTGATTCACTAAAGCTAAAAAATAAATAAAAATCAACTGAAAGTTACATTGCTGCTTTGTTTTTTCTTCCCATTGGAGAAAGCCATGCAGAGCAGACTATCAACGACACTGCTACAGTGACAGAGACATCATATCAGTTCCTCCAAAAGCAGTAGACAAAATCTGCATGGCCAAGACGAGTTTACTTTTTTGTGGCTTAAATTCTCAAATCACATTCTGATGGGATTCAGTTTTCACTATGCATCTTTAGGCATCAAGAAGCATTCAAATTGTGTGTTACACACAATTTCCCATGATAAATGTATAGCCAATCAATGTCAACGTCAAATTAATTTACAACAACCTAGGCTTTGTGAATGCACCCGAGTCAAACCTTCATTTAAAAGCATAATTACGAAGAAAGAGGCACTTTTAAGGTTTACGTATTTTCATTTTCGAGTCAAAATCATTTTCAAAGGGAGTGCTACGGGCAACTTTACGATAGCATCAAAATCGCTATTTTTAAAACACTAAGAAGGCTCGACACAACATGAAACTTTGCTCGTAGTATCACCAGGGTCTCTACACATGAACTCGAGCATTAAGAACATTGTTTGTGTACACAGAGTTTACTAAAAAGAAAGTTTTTGAAGTTCTCA
>OMLP01000380.1:12390-34571 GCA_900302685.1 Spondyliosoma cantharus | reverse complement strand
TCAACATTGATAAACCTTGCTAATGCAAATGTGACACTAGCTAGCAAATGTTGCTAATGTTAGAGACTAAATTAAATGATGTTGCTACGTTAGCTAATGTTGCTACGTTAGCTAATGTTGCTAACGCTAGCTAATGTAAATGTAGATAAAGCTAGCTAGCTAATGTTAGGCCAGTACAGCATGCTGAGTGCGAACTGTAGAACTATAGTAGCAAAGGGGTTATACTGCTGTTAGAATTCTTCCACAGACACGACAACACAACAAAACAATCTTTTTGTACACATTTTTGAAAACACTGTAAAATTATTAATTCACATTCTTAATAATGTTTTAGAGGAAAACAGATGCTTTTATTCTTCACATTTCTAAATGTTCTGTAGATGTATTTAAAATATATATAAGCTATAATTAATATGACCTTTAAATAATAATATGATTGTAGTAACAGTGTATCCTGATGTTATAACAAAAAGCAGTCTCACATTTTCATATTACATTCGTATGTACATTACATGCTTTTACGGGTGAGACGAAAAGCTGCTTGTGTCAACGGTCATACAAGGTGAGTTTTCTACTGGGCAAGAAAACAAGATGTTGTGTAGGATTGAAAAGTAAGTAAAGTTAAGGGTCCGGTGTGTAGGATTCAGGGGCAGAAATGGAATATAACATTTCATTACTGTATTAGCACCTGAAACTAAGAATAATTTCGTTTTTTTTCCCTCAGAATGAGGCTTTTATATTTACA
The DNA here is from genome assembly GCA_900302685.1 of Spondyliosoma cantharus. Classification (NCBI taxonomy): domain Eukaryota; kingdom Metazoa; phylum Chordata; class Actinopteri; order Spariformes; family Sparidae; genus Spondyliosoma; species Spondyliosoma cantharus. The sequence goes on along the minus strand of OMLP01000380.1, from coordinate 33,826 downwards.
AAGGAAGCGGGTCTTCTTCCATGGGCTCTGCCAGGTTTCTACAGTAGCCCAGAACGAACAACCCAAACACTGGCTCTTCTGAGGGCCTTCTACGTTTTTCACATTTTTAGCAAAGATACAAGTTGGTTGCAATCTGCAAACTCATCCCTAGATAGCACTAAAATCCTAAACACTGGACTTTTAAATTAATTTTGGTATTTATTTCGGTAAAAGCCTTATTTTTGATGCATTCTGCGGGGCAGGTAGGTAATAGCGAAGCTGCTTCCAGAAGGAGGAGGAGGGCGACATGGAGCTTATGCCCTTCCAGGTGATGCAGTTTCCAGCCTCGCTGAGGAGCTGTAAGGCCTGTGATAATGAACCTGATCTCCACACCTCTGTTGCCTCAGTTCTGATGAAAACCAGGTCAGTCTGTCGCTCCACAAGGGCTTCATGGATAACACTGAGAAAGCCAGCTCCTGGACCAGGATCTGAAGAGGTGGGAACCAAAACAACCGTCCGGCTCTGCTGCACGCAATCTAACAAAGCCTCCTGTACAGCTGCAACCAACCAGAGTACAGATTTCACATTACTTCATGAAGATGATTAGGTAGATTTTCCTCAAAGTATATCCCTAAGCGGCTACAACATTCATTTTTTTGGGTTGATTCTGGCAGCCCCTGTGGATAAGTGGTATGAGCTTCTTTTTTAAAGATCTTGATCTGGCTAGTGTGTGGTGATGGTCTTCCTTGCTTAGAGGAATCAGTATTAAATTGTGACAGTTAATGACCAGATAAAAGTTCCTTGTAGTACATTTAAACACGTACCTTTCCCTGGTAAGACGTCACGATCAAAAAGACAGAGGCTGTAACTAAATTTCTCCTCCATAATACTTACCAGCCATTTTCTGTCATGTTCATTCAGTCCTGCATCCGTGTCGCTCTTGTAACACATCAAAAAGGTGTCGTAGCTCTTCCCATCTAAGCAAACAACAAAAAGCAACAGCTCTTTCATTGATATCACATTGCCCAAAAATGTATGAATATGTACCCCTCAAAGGTCCAGTGTGTCGGATTTAGTAGCATCTAGAAGTGAGGTTGAGGTTATATGTCCCTTTGTAGATGTAAAAGGCTCCTTCTGCGTAACCCCAACACGATTCTTAGTTTCAGGCGATTAAAAACTAGTAAAACATAATTATGAGTATCATATTACATTTTTGCTGATAGATCCCACTATATCCTACACAACTGACCTTAAAACGTACCTTTTCTAGTAAAATAAAGTCAATAAAAAACAAATACCTGAGGTGCTTCTGTGACAGCCAAGAGTGTCTCTTAGGAAAAGAGTGATGTTTATCTTGAACTTCACGTAGATAACTACTGTCGAAACCATCACCACAACAACGCAGACGATCCCAAGAGCCAGGGAAACGTAAGCAGGGCGAGCTGTAGGTAAATAACACAGAGAATACATTTATGAAACAGTAATTAAACACTCATTAATGGTGGTAGATAAAAAGACCACAGTCACTGTGTGAATAACAGCTGGGTTAAGTATCATGCTGAAATGATGAGTCAGTTAACTGATAAACAACATTTGACATTTGCAAATACACAATTATTTATTCTGAAAATAAATTTAAAAAACACATAAAAAGCAATAATGAGGATAATTGTTAGTTGAGGCCACATTAAAAAGTGAAACCAGGTGAGCTGATTGAACAGGTTTACGATTTAAAGGTGTAAAATGTACGAATTTGAGTTAACAAGTTTAGAAATCGACTTAAATTCTACACAGAATGTGAAGAAATAACAGTTTTGACGTTATGTCTATATATTGTTTTGCAGAGATATCTACTGAAGTTAGCATTTTAACCAGCTAGCTCCAGCCTGTCCCCGTCCAAGCTCCAGTGCTTGCGGTTTAAGAACGAATTATCTCCCGGTCCCCAAGCTCCCTGTCTGTATGGTTGGCTGCGCAGCTAACTGAGCTAACAAGCTAATGGCTGCTACAGTTAGCAGCAGTTAGCAGTTACTCTGGTGGTATGCTACCCCCGTAATTATGACTTTGACAAGTGGCTAATTCTTACATCTTGCACCTTTAAGGTATTTAACACTTTCAATCTGTCCATCCATCTTACATACGTTTTTGAACCAAGTTGATGATGACAAAGCTGAGGGGTTGGCTCTCACTAACCAGCTTACAGGTGTAATTGCTTAACAGATCCTTTTTCGACACTTTTTTGAAGACCAGAGATGCTGTTAGCTTGATCTCGTCAGGACCACTTTCACTGAAAAGGAAACCAAGGAAAATAGCGGAATATTACAAAAGGGAAGTTATTTTGTGTGGGAAGAGTGTTTATGTGGCCCTGTGTCACATTTACACTTCCCAACCCAGAGATTGAACATCTGTGTCAGGTGTTTACGGTTTGAAATTGTAGAAAACTGGTAAACTGTTGTCTCTCTTCACAAATGATTCGTCCATTAACCAGAACACCTCATCAAACTCTGAGTACACAACAGCTTGACAGTCAATCACCACTGTTGAGCCTAGAGAAAGAAGACACACAGGATGTAAAAGTAGTAATTTACAAAGGTAGTGAATGCTTGTATGTGAAGTTATGCTACAAGATTGAAGCTCACCAAGATCTACAGGAAACTCTTCACTCATCCGCGGTGAAGTGATCTCTGCAGGTTTCTTTGGTTTTTCTTTGGGAAAAAAAAGAAGACGACACTTTAAATCTTTGTTTTTGTTTTTTGAATATGAACTTCCATGGAGATATCATAAAAGTGGTTTCTCTTACTCTTTGGTTGGACTTCAAGCTTCACCGTAGAGGTCATGTTGTATACTTGACCATGATACAGGTAAGATCTGGTACAGGTGTAGACACCTCTGTCATTCTCCTCCACACTCCAGAAGTAACTAGCTGTTAGGGATGACTCTCCTTCCTACAAGATGGAAAAAATGACCAAAATCAGCTTTTTAATCTCTACAAAAACCATGGTAAACCATAATACCGTAGAAACTATTTATGTATCATGCAAGATAAGCTTCTTTAACTCTCATGAACACTGTGTTTAAATACCTTGTGCCATATAATGCCCTTGATGGTAATATTCGGGATGTTTTCAGCAGGTGTATTTACATCAGGGCATGTCAATGTGCAGGACTCTAGTGTGTAACATGTCATTGGGTACGTTGTCATATCTTCATACTCTCTGGTCTGTGTTGTATATACCATCAGCTTGAACCAGTACTTTCTGCTGGCATTCCTGTTGTGTAATTAAAGAAGAGATTAATATGAAGTTTTCATGTTACTTTAAACATTTTGCAGGGGCTCTGAACCTGAAAGTAGAGACGGAAGGATCAGTCTCCAAAATAACCTTTTTGTCAGGTTCATAATTTTATTTTAGGTCACTGCTAGAATAGGCTTACATGCTTTAATGCTAAAAAAGTAGGTATAGCGTGTATTGTCAAACATATGGAAAAACTCGATATATTAAAATTTAGTTTTTAATATATTAATTATATTTTTAATTCTATGTCAATATGCTTGTTCTGTAAGGGAGGATTGCTATTACATTACAAATATTCATGTTGCAATCCCTTACTTTTCATTCAAGTAGCTTCATCCTCAGGTCAGATTTGACAAACCTGCCTTCAGCCTCAGCGGTACTTTGTGAGTCAGCGGGCTAAAAGCTAAACTAAGATGATGAACTTTGTAAACATTGTCCACTTAACATCAGCATGTTAACGTTGTTATTGTTAGCATGTTTGTCCTCTGACTTTAACTTTTAGCCGAAGGATCCTAAACTGAATCATTTGTACCGCTTGTATAGTCTTGTTTAGCGTGTGACTCAGTGATAAAAGCCTCTGAAGTTGAAATGTGATCTCTGGAGATATTTGGGAATGTCTCTGCTTTACCCCTGAGAGCATGAGTAATTCCCCTGATGGTTTACAGAGGCATTGAGAATCACAAGACTCCTTCCATGAACCAGCACGCCCATCTCCATCTGCTCCGCTGATGACATGTCACTGGTCAGATCCATCTCCTGGGTGGTGTGACTGGTCCAGATCAGTCTGCCATCACCATGATCGTACCCTCTGTAACGATGGCACTGCAGCACCACCATCTCACCTGCCCTGACATATTTCTCTTTGGATCTCCGGGGACACACACCTGCGAATAAGTGTCACATATGTACTGGTTTGTGGTCACGAGAATAAAATGTCAAAAATATTACGTCTTCATCTGCCACTTTGCCACTGATCTCTGATAAACATTATTTATTAAGTTTTTCATTTCCATCTTCTTCTTTTTTACCCGTTAAAGGTTTTTTCCATCAAATTGGCAAGTTTTTCCTCACTCGAATCGAGGGACTAAGGACAGAGGATGTCGTTCACTGTACAGATTGCAATGTGACTGTGATTTTGGGCTATATAAATACACACAATTTGATTTGATTTGATTAAGTCAGTACAAGGTTTGATTGCCATTATTCACATTTGACCAACACTGAAAGTGATTATAGGCTAGTACACTGGTAATAAATGTATCCATGGATATGCACTTTTTAAATTCCAACTTGTATTTGGTTGCAGTTGTGGATCTTATTTATAGCATTTTATCACAAAAACATCAAATGTCATGATGCTGATGATTTATTATTGTGATGATGGTTTTTGTTTTTTGCCAAAGCATGACCCCTTTATTGAGAGAAGATTAGATGCATGTGGCAATGCCAAGTATACCAACAACTAAATTGTTGGTTGAAAGTGAAGTGTTTACTGTGTTGGCTGATGAAACTAAAGACTTACAATAAAAGGAACAGATATATTTAGTTGTGAGCTACTATTACTGCGGTGCCATCCATGAAAAATGCAAGATTTGCATTTTATGTGCACTGTAATACACACTACTTGAACTTTGTCCTTGGTGATGTGGTGAAATGGTGTCTGAAGCTAGTGACTGTTTTCTGCAGAACATTTATAGATTTGTATCTGGCTCTGCTGTTGATATCAAGTGACTTGCTGTTCACAAAGAGCCTTGGCAACTACAGAGACTTACAGATGTTAGGTGGGCATGCAGATACATGTTATGTTCTAGATTTCTTAACTTGCTTGTATTGAGCTGTGTTGGACAGAGGTACAGTGACCACCAGAGTGATGAGGGCTTCAACAGAGCCATCAGGTACCTGACTGTCTCACAGCTGAGCTTGAGAGGCGTTTATTCAAAGAAGAATTGTGAAATAATGCAAGCGGTGCAGTCTCTTGACCCAAAGAATACAACATTCTCGAAAGTAGAACCTCTATTTGCCTTTGCACAGACCTTTGAGTCAGATTTAAAAGATCCAAACATGAGGTTCACCAAACCAGGCAGCTTATCCAGATGCGAGAGACAAGTGGAGTAGACAGACCATCTACTCTATTTGATTTTGATGTGTTTCTCAAACCTTATAAAGAGGTCTTCCGTGAGCTATATAGACGTTGTAAGATTACTGTTGTTATTCCAGTCAGTACTGTGCCCTGTGAGAGATGTTTCTCTGCTCTATAACTGATTAAAAAACACCTCAGGACAACAATGGTTGATGACAGGTTAAGTCATCTTGGCCTTCTCAGTGTCAAGGAGGGCACATAGCATATGGATATTAGCATGGATGACTTTGCGAAGCAATTTGCCAGTTCTCACCAGAACCACACAATTATGCTGTTCTAAATCTATCCAAAGATAGTTTGGCATTTGGTAGTGCCTATGTTCATGATGAAACTCTCCACTGTGTTCTGTTCAAACTTAATATAGAAATTGATGCAAATTATCTGGTTTGTGTGTATATATATATATATATGTATATATATATATACATTTTACCAAAGTATTTCACTGACAAATGTATGTATGCTAGAGCTTTACTTGGTGACGCACTCTTAGGCCCCAGTGGGTTTTATAGGTTTTTGTTTGCCTGGTGACATAAATAAATCAAGAATAGCTCCACAATTCCTACAACTAAGGTCAATATGCATGGTTTTATCTCTATGGCTAGGTAAGACTTCAGAGAATATATTCCTAGTGTCAGTAACATTGTCAGTGTTACTATGTCTGAGTAAACTGTGCTAAACAAAGGGGGAAATTCACATTTGTATCCCCGACCAAAATGTATATTAGATTAGACAGTGAATAGCACCACGATATGATTACGTGCACTGAGATGCTACTGAATTTATTCAGCATCTCCTTGACTCCAACTGTAGCGAAGTATATGGGAATTAAATTAAGTACATTGATTCCATAATTATTTATTTGACCAGGCAGATTCTTCTTTTGGCCCAGTTCTAAATTTTTTTTTTACCTCTTGAAATGGAATCTGGCTACAGATTATTTATTTAATTTGTATTATTATTATTTTATTATGATTTTTTTTCTATATTTAGCATGTGTATCATCAGATTCTACCATTGTGAACAGTATAAAATCAATAAAAACAACTAAATTGTATAATTTTGCCTCCAAATGGAGTGCCAAACCAAGTGTAACGGGTCCATGAGCTTCCAAAGGTCATCCTGGGAAGGATGCAAGCCTGCAGTAGCACTAGGAACCCAGTAGATGGCAGCAGAGCTAGACAGGGTCCTCTCTCTGTTTACATTGTTCTTCATGTGACAACATGGTGTCGATGTAAACAAAGGGAGCTCATATTAAGGCATGCTGCAGCTCTTAGTTGTGTTTTTGTTTGGGTTCTAATGTGAACTGGTTAACTCAGGCTAAGCTATGCTTGGTATCAATGGAGAAGGTAGCGTCTCTAGTTTCAGAGGAGACCAAACATGAGTTTTTAGAGCGTGTTATCGTAATGTGATATGAAAATATTGTGTCACCGTTATTCTGGATCCCGGAATAACGGTGACACAGTATTTTCCCTTATTAGTATATGGACCCCCTGATAAAGCCTCACCCACCCTCTAGGCACCCCTTGTATAAGTCTAGTTCCGCCCCTGAGTCACAAGGAAGGAAGTTCTTTGCAAAGTATTTAAAAGACTTATATGATTACCATTAAAATTAATTTGCATTTTTAGACATTTTGCTAGCAAAGCTGTGTTAATAGCTGCAATTGCTTCACAACAGTTCAGACTGTGACTGAGTCCATTTAATGCATAACCCCAGCAATTAATTAGTTAAATCTGGATGTTTATTTCTCTCAGGTCATTTAAAGTTTGTAAAAAGTCAAATAAGTTAAATCTTAAGTCCAATCTGAGCACCGCATTTAGTTTTACTTGACCAGGGTTGCAGCAATTAACCAGTTTCAAGGCATACTGTGTTATGGAAACCGATGTTCAATGTACATGATTTGAGGTATTGAATCATATAACATATAAGTGTTATTAGAAATATATTAATTTCAAAATATGCTCATGAAAAAAAATATTGTTTAATTATTTAAATGTTGATAATTAATACAGTATACCGTCATAACCGTGATACTTTATGAAATGGTTTTCGTACCTTGAAAATCTCATACAAACCCTCAACTTGAGTCAAGTCTACTTCGTTGTTTGGGTCAGAATTATGAGACAACCCCATGTTCCCCGAATCTGATCAGTAACTTCAGCTTTGAGATAAATGCTATGGTCGAGACTGAAACGAGACAACAGTAAAGCACTACCATCTAGTGGAGAGGTTGTCTCACTGCACTTGGTCCTGATAGGGAGGAAATGAAGTGTCACACAAAAGGCCTTCCGTTTCAACGCAATCACATTTATTGGCTTTTTTTCTATGCACAGTTACTAAGCAGCCTGATGAGCTGTTAAAATGAATTAGATATAGAATGATGGAATTTTCACAATGTTGTAATCCCCCCTCCAAAAAAAATAAATACAAGACTGAAGGTGTTGCACAGCTCCAAAATATACAAAGGCTTGGAAATAATCATGTAAACTTTGAAAAAAAAAAAAAAACTTTTTTGTTTTTATGCTTTTATTGGTTTATTTTACAAAAGAAAGAATTTGAAACATTTTTTCTTTAAAAACTTATTTACAGGTTTATACAAAAATACAAAAGTGATTCAAATCTGTTAAGTCCTAGCTAGTTTTAAACATGGAGCCTCTTTTTAAATAGATAGTTACACTGTTTCTTCAGTGTCTGTTTTTTCTGTTCTCTATCTCATATTCTGTTTAGTGTTACTCCATACTGTACACATTTGAGCAAAATTATCCAGTGGTTATTGTCACACTTCCCTTTTGGGCAAAATTACGTGCAGACATTTGAAAAAGACAAAGACTTTAAAAAGATTATATATTTTTATTTTTATTTATTCCCAAGAAACTGAGGACTGAAGATTTAAGGGGCTAAACTAGATTCTGCATGGCAACCTCATAGTTTGTCTTTTTATTCAAATTGTGTCAGTCTATCAGCTATCTACTGCTTTTACAAATAAAGGAAACAGTCTTAAAAAACCTCTATAGCATCAATGCCAGGTACAGTACGGAAAGATTCCACTAAACAAATAAATAAAAATGTCAAATACTTTTAGTATTCTTATTTTTTTATCTTTTAAATGGTGTTTCATAGAATCGCATTGCATTTTTCACACAATACTGTATCAATCCTACAGATTTGTGTATTTTTAATGTTGTGTGGGCATCAAAATATTTTGCTATGAGTCAAAAGTAAAGATAGTGACCTCATCAGATCAAAATAGTGTCTGGGTCTATGAATGGATTTTTTTTTCTTTTGTTTCTATATTCTTTTATTTATACATTTGATCCAAAGTTGCTTGTCCAGATATGCACTGAAAACTGAATCAGCAGTTTCTCTTGGAGAATATTTCTCTCACTCCAACTTCCACAGCTCCAGCAAGACTAGGACCCAGCACCAAAAGTATTCAGATTCTCCATCCCAACAGATTTTTCTTTAGTCTGTTAAACGTATGATTGTCCAGTGAGTAGATATACAGTACAAGATAAACCCCTGTTTGTGATCACGACTATACAGAACAGAATTAGCCAGACAGTTTGTACATCTATAGAACACACTATTGAACTTGACATTTGAACAGAAAATACAAAATCTTTTCTAGTGGTATGGAGACATCCCTCAGATAAAAATAATGATATGGTGGTGTCCTTTTCTTTTCTTCTTTTTTTTCTTTACTTATTGCATGCGATAGAAAACACAACAAATAAAACAATGAACAGGAACAAGTGCGCATCAGCAATATGGGTATGATGAATGTAAAATTCTAATAATCATTTCACAGCTTTTTACGCTCTCCATCTTACACAGTGTCAGTTCTGCAATTCAGATTCGCTGAGTATCAAACAGTTGTGGTTTTGTTATCTATCTATCTATCTATCTATCTATCTATCTATCTATCTATCTATCTATCTATCTATCTATCTATCTATCTATCTATCTATCTATCTATCTATCGCATTTACATAAAACAGTAATATGCTTGCTGAGGTATTCACAGAATACAGTGAATGGTTTCTACTGAAGTACGGTCTCTGAATGTAAGAAGTATGTTTTCTGTTTGCTGTGGTAGGCAGGTGAGAGTTCAATCTTTGCTTCTGTTACACACTGGATATTCTACATGCATAACATTAATTGGAAGGATGAGATCGTTCTCTAACCCTGGTGTTGGGTAGAAAAGGCTGCAGCAATGCAGTGGATGCACTGCTGACAATTGTTGGTGGTTTGTTGTCCGATCCTCTTCTTGCCTCCTCTCTTTCAGATTTTGTGATATGAAGTGTGAGGGGTAAGACAAAATGGTGTACACCAGCCACTGGGTTGAGCTTTCACCTGTCTAATGCTACTGGGTCAGTGCAAATGAAGGAGAGGCAACAAGGAGAGGAATACAGTGTACATTGTTAAGAGTCATGTGTAATGTTAGTATCAGTGAGACCTGTTCTTTGTTGCTACACTCAGGTTGATTCCCTATAAAATTTCTGCTTGTTGTTTTATATAGATATTACTTTTTATATTCAGTACAAATATACATATGCAATTTCATTATAAGATATATTTTCTTTTCAAGGAATATTCTTGAAGAATCATGAAGTGCAAAAGCGAGGTTGGTTCTTGGAAACCTTTCCAAATTAACCTCTAGTCAAACCGATTGAGGACCCTCTAAAGCATTTTCACCGTCTGCACTCAATGGTATCTTTAAAACTGTTTTGAAATGCACTTTCCCACTTCAAGTCAGCACAGCAAGACTGGCCAGCTGCTGGAAAAGCTTAATCAGTCTAAACATACTAAATTTCAAGGTTGGGTTAAAATAGTATGTGATTGAACTCTGGTGGAACATGGTGTAGGTCCATGTATATGTGCAGGGATGCTTAAATGCCCTGCTTACAACCACCTCTAGTAGAGAAAGGCCACTGTGCGATTGTCCAAAATTAGCCTGTATCTTTATCAGATGGGCCCCATCTAGGCACTAGCCCTTGTTCCTTCTTGCTAGACACTCAAATCCAAGACAAATTAATTTAGATCACTGTCAATGTGGTACAAATGTCAATAAAACCTTTCACAGTGAAAGACTAATCATTCTTATAATACAAAGGAACCACAAAAATGTCGACAGAAACCAGGATCCAGGGGATGTTTCCATATAGGGTCATGCAACATGGTGAAACTTTATCATCATGTTCTGAGGCGCAGTTTTAGAAAAATACATGCATCATGTTATCTTTTTGGATATAATTAATGTGAAGAAATATATGATTGGCTCTGTGTGATATACTTTCTATGCCAGGTCTGCTGATGGAAATATAATAGATAAGTTGGTGCTGAGTTGTTAATAACTTCCACCACTGAACAACCCTTGCTTGTTGGCAGGAATATTGAGTATGGAGTATGGACCAATGCTTTGGGCACCAAAAGTTGGAAGAATATTACATTTCTTAAGAATTTCTCATTTTAATACAAAGCAGTTCCTCAGCGACACGCACACGGCCACACCATTCAAAACACAAGAAGTAGAAATATTAGTGGATGTTGCGTGTGTTTGTACATGCACACGCACGTTTTCCATACTCCACAAAATGTATTTTCTCATTATAATTTAGTAAACATTTGGGACTTTTTTTTTTCTTTTTTAAAAAAAGACAGTTCAATCAAAATAGGTCTTATGTCTTGCTCTTTCAACTACGAAAGAGCCATTCTTTTGATGATACAGTATTTAGGCATATCCTCAAAGTTTTCATAATCATCCCTTTATGATTCAGCATCTCACAACACTCTGCATGACACCCTTAAATAGAATAGTAGAGTGCAGTATAGCAACAGTCAGATTTTGTGTGTCAGAAGAATTACGCTATTGGCCTTGACAACACACCAAAGATTAGAAAAGTCAGAGGGGCCTTTTCAAATGCAGGACACAGCTAAGAGTAGAGGACATCTCTCATCAGGTGATTTTAGGAGGATCTGTCATCATGTGGGCTCCCATCTGAGTTCTCCGTCTCCCCTTCAGAAATGGCTTGCATGGGGGCTGTATAGAGGCGACTGCGTGTACTGTAGCGACTGCTGTTGGCTACAGGGGGAATCCGAGAACGCCCCTGTCGAGATGCAGCTGACATAGGCAAGGTTTTAGGGGTAAAACTCTCAGAGTTGGCCCTGGGGAAAAGGCCTGGTATCTGGATTGGGTCCAGGCCAGGAATGGGGGGCTCTTGGAGTACAGAGAGTGGCTCCTCAGCTTGTCTTATGGGCCCTTCCTGAATGGACTCCCCTGGGGTTTTAGGGGTAATAGGGCTCTTCAGAATCTCTGTAGCTGACATACGGTAGCTAGAATCAGACCTGCTACCTTTCTTCAGCAACAGGAGTTTAAACTCCTCGTTTGATGTGCTGGATTTCTTGGCGCTGCGGTAAATTGGCACAGGGGCACGTTGTGACCCAGCAGCAGTGGGTAAGGTGGCTGGTATGTTGAGAGGAGGGGCTGGTGGGATAATGACAGTTGAGACAGGAGCCACTGGTGCTGCAGGACAGAGACGAGACTTCTGATTTATGTCTCCTGAATCTTTACGTCCCAGGACCTTTCTCTTGGATCTGAATGAGGAAGAAGACAGACATTGGATGAGCATTAGCACTAAAATCTGAAAAATACTGTAGACGGAGAGTCAAACAGATTAACCACCACTACAAAATTTACAACACCTGTGTATCATGGCAAACAGGTCTTCAGTTGTGCGGGACTTGTTGGGTGATGTTATGATAACCTCATCATCCACTTTGGTGTCATCCGTCAGGGGGGAGAGTGAATTATCACTGGGCGTGGAATCTGCAGCACACAAGATCCCTATCACATGTCATCTGGTTGTCTGATCATTTAGTATACAGTGGGTGAAATAACCATTCTTTAACCATACTTTTAATTTATGATTGAAGTTTACAACATGGTTTATCAGTTATTGCAGTTTGACTCCTTCTTTATGTAGATACATACCAGCATCTTATTTTCTGTAATGTTTAGAAATGATTGCTACTTCTGTCAGTTAAATTTAGTTTAAAATATTACCTTTACTGAAGTAATCCTCAGTGTCAGGAGTGGTGGAGTCATCTTTGCTCTCATGTGGCTGATGCTGATGGGCACTTCTGGTAGCACCTGATGTCACTTCCTCCTCTTCTTCCTGATCTTCGTGTCCTCCTTTCCTTGCATCGCTGATTAGGTAAGGATGCGATGTCTCATTTATGGTACCAGGCACTTTGACTGGACTAGCCCAGGGCCCTGAGTCTAAGTGGGATCCCCCCAGCAACTCGTATGCTGGGGGTGGAGGGTGGTCCGATCGCATGCCTCCTCTGGAACATGTTACCCTCGGTGGCTCTTTCACTTGCTCTTCCTCTTCCTCCTCCTCATCATCATCATCATCATCATCCTGGGAGAATGAACGCTCCCCCAAAACCCTAAACTCAGGGTGTGCATGAGCTGAGTGCGTGAGCCCTCTGAACTCTGTGTGCGAGTGGATATGCGTGTGTAGATCCACAGGCGAAGGGTGAGGAGCACGAGGCACAGGCCGATGCAATGGTGAACTTTCATCTGAGAGTTCTGATGATGGGTCCATTCGGGTTCTGAAGGCTGTCATTGCCCAGAAGGTTCCAGGTCCATATCTGTCCTGTCTGAGTAGCAGGCTTTCATAGGATGGAGGCCCATCAGGGTGGCGGCCAGGGGGAGGTGGTTGCAAGTGTTCAGGGGAGGAGGTGTGGTCATGAGCTGGGGGTCTGGGAGGTGGTCTACGTGGTGGTAGAGGCCTAGTGTTAACAGGGGGTGGAGCAAGAGTAGAAGCACTTGGAGGACATTTGGGTCTTGTGACTGTCTCTGCTCCACTTGCTGTTTCCTGATCTGGAGTGGTAGCACTTTCTGTAGAGTGGCTAACAGAATGGAGCTGCACTGAACGAAGAGCAGAAGGAGTTATCACCAATAAATTGGAGCTTGGAATTTTCGGAGCAATGTTTGGTGGTGGTGGGTTGGTATTTGATGCCTCAGGGGCCAACAACTTTGTTCCAGTGGCTAAAACATTTGCAACTCTGTGTTTGCTGTGGTGGAGCGTGTGCATGTGGTACGTCCGGTGGGATAGTGTGTGTCTGACATAACCACCATGAAGAACATTGAGATCAAGTTGAGAAGGTGGAGGTGGGAAGTCTGGGTCTCTCTTATAGCCAGAGGAAATAGAAGCTCCGTCTCTGGGGAAGTGCTGCAGTGACGAGAGAGAAGACTTCCTCTCGGGCACCTTCGGCTTTCTTTTGCCAGTTGAGGGAGACAGAGGTCCTGGAAAGAATGCTGCCGAAGATGAGGGCAAGGTTGATGTAGGAGTCTCTGATTGGCTGGAATAGCCACTTGATGGTGAGGCTAGACCAGCCAGCTTCTCAGGTGACCCAAGTTTGAAGTCTCCAGGCGGGAGAGGTGGACTAGTTGCCCTGTTTTCTGAAGCCTGGGCAAGAGCCTGGGTTTGGGCTTCTGTGGAGGAGGAAGAGCTGTCTGGTGACTTAATACACTCCATTACAGTAGTGCCTGTGGCTGTGCTTGAGTTGGACATGGATGTGTACTCTCCATTGCTGGACTTAAGCTCAGTGTTGTGAAGCCACAGGTCTGCATAGTCAGATTGCACAGCACCTTCGTCCTTAAATGAGTGTGTATCTGCAGAGCTGAAGGACATGGGCTCTACTATGTCCACGGTTTCTCTCAGTCCCATTCCCCAAGTTCCTATTGGCTCTGCCACCAGACAAGATGTCTGTAATGGTTCTGGAGCACCTCCAAGCTCTAGCTCCAGTTCCAGCTTCATATCTGTGGAAGACAAGGTAAGCTCTTGTTCACTAACCGTCTTTGGTTGATCCTGATCTGCCTGTGTATCCGTTCCAACATCAACGCTAATACTGGTTTCCTTCAGCGAGGTGGTCCGTTTAGGTGGTGGAGGTTTTGCTTTTGGTTTCCTCAGTGGACGACAAGTCCTCCCCAGGGTCATAGTGCCTGCCCTGAAGTCGGCTGAGGGCTGGGAGTAAACTCCATGGGATAGTGGTACTGCCACAGTGTTGGATTGGCCACAGTCAGGTCCTGTGTCTGCATAGTTATACATGTATCCTCTGTAATTCTGGTTACACTCCCCAAAATGCACAGAAGAGGAGTAGAAAGCCTCTGTCTCAGATGGGTAATGAGAGCCAGGCTCTTTTTCAGTGTTGGTGGTCTTGTTTTCACTGAAACAGGTTTGGTCTTCTAGACCTTTGGAGCCGTACTCCTGGGCTATCCCATGGCTCTGGCCCAGGTTTTGGGTCTGGTCAGGGTCATGGTCCGGATCAGTTTGGTCTTGGTCCGGAGGGTATGTCCACTCCCCCTCACTGGCTGTACTGACCCCTGCATCGTCCAGCTGGTCTGTGGCTGAGGATGTGAATGAGCTTGACCTGTGGCCTTGCCCCTGGGGTCTGAGGTCAGAGTGGTATGAGGGATCCAGGGAGAATCCCTCATCAATGGCATTGGGCACAGTGTTGAGTGACAGCTCTGAGTCACAGTGGGATGAGCCTGTCAGTGGTGGAGAAGAGGGTGGGGGAATGGTTTCAGATGTCTGAGAGGGGCAGGTGGAGCTGGAACCACTCCAGTTCCCGCTTGATGACTGGTGGTCCTCCTTGTGGTCCACATGGCTGCCAAGAACTCCTGTAGTAGACACAGAGTGAATAGGGCTGCTGAAAGTATCTGAACTCGATGAGATCTCACAGCTGCCCATGTCAGCCTTGCGGGGCAAACGAGAACGCCCCCTCTCCATCCAGCTGTGCTCTGGGCTTCCTCCTCCTCCACCCCCTCTGTCTCTTTCCCCAGATCGTTGCAGCCTTTTTAGGCTTCCAAGTTGCAGTGGCTCAGGAGCTGCCTGGTCATCTGTACTCTCCTCTTCATCCTTCATCATCATCATCTTCATTCTTGGACTAGGGCCTGGTGGAATAAAATCCTCTGCTTCGTATGGTGATAATTCCTCGTCTTCATCATCATCATCATAATTGTCATCATCGTCATCCTCGTCACTGTCCATCAGACGACCACCCTCTCGTGGTAGGCTACGAGAACGCAAGCGTCCACTGTGGGTTGCAACACTGGTGTATGTGGAGTCTGACTGGTCACCCAGGGAAGAAATGTTTCCAGTTGAATGGGATAGAGAGGCAGGGATTCCCTGATGGCCCCGTTGAGCTCTGATGCGCCTTCTCGAGGGAGCAGCTGTACCTGAGAAGGGAGAGACAGAAGAGAGAGAGGGAAAAGGGTAAGACATTTCTTAATTCACATTGATGTTGTTTTTATAAATGAATAATTTGAATTTCAGTTTGATGAATCTAAAATGAAGATGAAACTACTGGTTTATATTATTGGCAGCTCTCATATGGTTGTCCTGTGCAACCTTAGGAATGGCAGAAGGATTAGATCCAAACATTATCCTACAAATCATCAGATCAGTTCTCCTTGATCAAGTCGGTTGAACAAATATAGGAGCCTTATAAACTAAAAATAACGGCAATAAAAAACAAGAATACTTGTCCATTCTCAGAAACTTACATGCTATAAGGAAATCATCTGTCTGGCAGCCAGAGTCACGCGTGTGATGTAGACGACCACTAATTGAGAGGTCTTCATGACAGAGAGAGAGTTGGTGGGGGTTGGCATGGACAATCACTGTGCGCTCTCTTGCTACGGGTGATTCATCTGAGTCTGAATGCAAAGAGACAAAGCATGCTGAGTGTCTGAAATATCATGTACAGAACTTTTCTTGAGAGGATATAAGGAAAAGATTACCAAACGTGGTCCCTACATTGGAAGGCGAACCACTAAACAACAAGGCTTAAAAGAAAATTGTATTTATTGATTTATTTATCTATTTATTACAACAAAATCTTATTTTTGTTGTTATGGCCTTGAGTTGTTCAGGTAATGGTAACATTTTACACACTGGCTTTATTGCTAAGAATCGGGACCTCCCTTGTTCATGATCAGATTGTAAACAAATCCAGAGCTAACAAAGCCATTTTACTTAATCCATATATTTTGGATCCAAAAACAAAACAAAATAATCTGAAATGTACCTGACAATTGTCCATTGCATTATAAACTGCATGTATGTGTAACTGCAGGTATATGGGTTGAATTTAACTCAGGAGATCTAAAGTAGTCAGTACAGTTTGGGTTGGGAAGATTTAATCGACTGCCATGTTTTTTTTTTTGTCCGCATACGAGTGCTGCTGCTCATTTAGATTGCCCCACTAAACTCATGGCTGTATTAGTCACCTCATCCCTGGATCTTAATTTTTTAACTGGTGAAATGTTAATTAAACCACTAGCAAATTGCCAGTCCTACAAACATACAGTATATTGTCCTTAAATCTCCCCCTAAATGACCAGGTGTGCTCTATAACATACCCATGTCATGTTGTACTCTTTTAGGTATTCCTGTGATAGTCTTCCTCCTCCTCAGCTTCCTTCTCCTCTGAAGAACTGACTGGGAATGGACGAGAGAGCAACGAGCACTTGCTTCCCTGTCAAACCCAACTCCTGCAATGACAACACAGATGACATAAGCCATAAAAAAAGCGTAAAATATTTATGAATTTAGTAGACTATTTTACGCAGTAGAGGTTAACAGTACTTTCCATTTTCAGAAAGAAAAAATTATACAAAATCAAAAAAAAAATTCTGTTACTTCACAATAACCTGATCCTCATTAGGGCTAACCTTGCTCTTTCTTACTTTTCCTTTTATCTTATTTGTCTTACCTGTGACGTTGATGGGAATGATGCAGGAGGATATGGTGTGAGAATCGGCAGTAGACTTCTGATCTGATGGTGGGAGGTTTTCCTTGGACCAGTTTGTCTGTTTGTCCTGGGTCGAGGGGGCTTTGGGGGCTGAGGCCTTGGCTCTGTGGCTGCCCAGGGCCTCACCACCTTCGCCTTCCCCTATCGAGGTAGCCTAGAAGAAACAGGCAGACAGCAGCAACATTATATATATGGTAGGTGCTGTAGTAGTTACATTTTTAATACACAAGTTGCTTAGTTGTACAGACTCAAATGAATTCTTTACAATGGTGCAGTATAGCATGAAGCAGTCACTATTTTAGTATTTCTCTAAAATCAGGAGATTTGTGTCACAGCAAAAACAAAACCAAAGGTTGTGAAGAGTGAAGCTATCGAGAATTAAATATAAAAGAAACTGCTGGACAAATAGCATGAATAAATGATTAACAGAAAGTTAAAAGAACACAAATTCTTGATACCTTTCTATTCCATGGAATGAAGATGCAACCTTCAATAGGGTGAAGTGAGTAAAAGCACTCAAACTATGAACACAAAATACAACAAAAGAAACAGATGACATGAGTATTCAAAAGATAAAATAATTTTTAATGATTAAAGAAAAGTAAAAAAAAATAAAAAAGATGAAAGATGAATGAGTACATCAATGTTTTGTCTCCAGTTTCACCTCTCTAACAATCTTAAACAATCTCCACTCCACATCACATATACTCATTCGTCACGTCATGTTTAAAAATACTTTTTAATACTTTTGTTGCGCTCATTTACCCCGTCTTTTAAAAACTACGCTAGGGAAAACCTGAGTTTCATGGCAGTAGAATCTGATATAGTTGTTATTGCGCCATTCAAAAGGTTTTCTTACCTTTCTTTGGATCGTCTGAATATCTGCTTCTCTCCCTGGCCTCTCCTATGGCCGCAGGAAACACATATATTAACATTTCTTGCTTAGCGGGTAAAATCTTTTACCTAATAGACTAGATGTGATTTTAATTTTTTTCTGACCACGTGTGAGTGAGTTTTTCTTACTTTTCTCTGAATAGTCTGGATCTCTGTTTCTCTCACGGTCCTCTCCTTTAAGAGATTCAGAAAGAAAGAAATTAAGGTAAAGTTGGCGCACCAAAAAAGACACAAGTTCTAGACAAAACATTACCACAATTGACACATACAGTCAACAGGTACCAAAAACAATACACACACACACACACACACAATAAAAGGGAAAAAATGTTGACAGTGGTATCTAATGTAGTGCTGTAGCACGGTGTTACATGAAACCCCAGACACACAGCAGTAACTGTACACACAGGAGGATATAACATAAATCTTACGCAAGCGACATTAATGGACATGAACACACAAGTATCTGTTTTACCTTCCTGGGTTGATAGTCTAACTCTCGTTCCCTCTCTGCTCTCTCTTGCTGCATGGCAACATCAGAATGAGATACTGTGTCAGTTTATTATAACACATATTTAAGAAGAGCCATCTAAAATAATCTATTCCTAAATAGCTACTCCCGGATTGGTTGATTGTGAGATATATCATATTTTCCGTTGTGCACAGTGTGTTGTTCTCACCGCTCGTGCCAGGCGACTCCTCTGTTGCCGGCGGATGGAGTGTGGTGAGGGGAAGGTGGGCATGGGGGGCGCCACTGAGATAGAGATGGTCACCCTGTTCCTCTCCCGACTCGTGGAGCGGTGATGCTGTTGTTCGTCTATTAACCCAAACACCAGCACTTGAAAACTCACAATCCATGTAATTTGTACACAGTGTATGCAACCATGCAGGTGGTATCAGTCTCTCTCACCTCGATGCAGGGCTCTGAGACTGAGCTGAGCATTTCTGTGCAGCTCCTCCAGACATGGTGGTCGGGAACAGGGGTGAAACACGTTGTGTTGCTGGTGCCATGGAGCCTGATAGTGAAGTGACAGCTTACTCTCTATATCCAGGTTCGACACCGCTAAGATAAAAGAGGAGAGAGAGCAAATGTGTTAAATCTCTATGGACTCTTGGATCAAATAAATGACAACTGGTCTGCACATTGAATCATTTCTGTGTTACTCCAGAATTTTTTTGATGCCAGAAGATACTGCATGCTTTTAAAAGTCAATGTCCACTGTACACTGTATTAATCTGTCTGTCTTGCCCCTGTTCCAAATTTACAAACATTTCTGTTATTTGTCCATTCAAAGGGAACTAAGAAAACATCTTTGAACCTTAAATGATTAAATGATTACATTATCAGAAGAGTATGTTTAAACTACATTTTGACATATGACCCCTCTACAGGACATGGACTCAAGTGAAGGCAGGATCTACCCTAACCCCTGTTAGCATGCCTGTTCTAACATCATCAGAGAGAAAATGGCAATAAGCTGAGATCCAGGGTTTTACAAGTTACCACCTACAGACAGATGCCTCACACTGAAGGCGCGCTAACTGAGGACAGTTTGATAAAAGGAACATCAAAAACCCCTGCAAAATAAAATGTGAGACAAGGCTGTGACACACCAGCAGGTGGCAGCTAAACACACCTCACTAGTGCAACACTGCATATACCAACAGACCACTGCACATCTCTCACAGTCCTCCATGTTTACTGCCACCACAAAATATTACCACCAGAAAACACAACAGGCCTGTCGTCATGAATGATGTACAACTGCGAGTCTCTAACTTTCATTTCCAAGGATTAAAACGTTTGATTTACAGATGAGTAGAGAGAAGACTGTGATCATCCATCTCTCTTATCTGCTCTCAGCGCCCCTTTAGCTCTTATTATAAATCCTATTTCCCCTCTTTTAACTTAGAACTCAAAATGCAATTGTGTCCTTGAAAGCCACACAGTACATCAGTAGCCAGGCAACCTTTCATTGCGTATCAAGGCTCATATTTGTCTGGAATTAAATCAGCAAACTCACATCAGCAGCATTCGGCCAATTTAAACTACAAAGTTAAAGAAGCATGGCAGGCTACCTTATTCGAGCTAAATAAACAATTATAGAGCTTTCTGCCCCAAAGACCTTCACATACAGATTAAGTTATTTTGTGGTTTTGCACATCAAACCTCGTGTCTTTAACATTCATGAAGATAACAGTCCTAAAATACAACCAAAAGTTGTACAAACTCCTGTGGCAGATTAAATTGTATCCACTATTGTAGAGTTTAAACAGCAACAATTATAAGACACATTGAAGCTAATTTAAGATGAAATTGAGCATAATGTCATTTGTGATATTATTTTCTTCTTGCTAAAAGCTGAAATGATGGGATGTTGAAGGAAGTTCTGGGAGATCTCTTGTGTTCGCTTCATAGAGCTATTCTTCTCATTAAACTGACAGATCTGCAGAATCTGCAAAAACATGCTTTGAATATTTTGTTCTTCCCGGTTGTGACTGTGATTGGTAATAACCCTCTCATTGCCCCTTCTTCTCTTCCTCTTTGGTACCTTTTTCTTGCCCTCTTGTTGTTGCCACAGTGTGAAGGTGTCTTCCCATCCTTGTCCTCAAATTACAGTGCTAAAACGGCGTTAGAGATTGATCGATAGATAGACAGACAGATAACAAAACCACAAATGTTCCCTGCCTCTCTATCATTTTTTTAGGTGAAGACTCTCACTAGACTCATTTAAGACATACAAATCCCTCTGCTTTGATGTGGTTTTACACAAAAAAGTTCACAGGAAATTAATGAGTATGCAAAAACCGAAGACTCCATTGTGCACTAGTGGTTTCATGCTTTCACATCACTCTTGTTTTAGTTGCATACTGAATGATGATTGGCTCCAAAAACCTTGTGATGTCAAAATCATCATCATGTATATGCCTTAAACTCAGCACAGAGAAACTTTGATCCCTCGGCAGATGAATGTGAAAACAGCTTTCTAGCACCAAACTCTCCACATTGATCAGTCTGCACAGGGAAGTGCAAACATCCAAGTGAAGCAGCAATAAGCAGAGTCAAATTGGAGGGCTTAAATATATACCTATAATGTCTACAATTACTGTAAAAATTAATTATATTTAACATCAAACTGGTCCAAGCTGGTAAGGTTTCCCTCATTACCACTTGGCTCACTACCTCACCAACTCTGGCAGCAACTCGTAAGCCTCAAAAATACTCAGCAAAACATGAACAATGCAGTGCTGGATTCAAAGTTAATATCTCAGAGACTCCATCAGGAATACAAATAATTCCCCCCCCCC
>OMLP01000376.1:0-27023 GCA_900302685.1 Spondyliosoma cantharus | reverse complement strand
ATAAAAGTAAATACACTGCAGAGGTATTGGTTGGAGTATTAGTTTTTCTTCACCACCACTGAGGTCATACAGGATTTAAATACATATGTCTTTATATCAGTGTTAAGGCATAAAGCTAACTTTAGGTCCAGCTTGAAAAGACATCTCATATCTGCATCAGATTTTGACGCCAAGTGTATTTGGGCCCCATGATTTCGTCGTGTTTTTAAAAGGAACAGTAATATCTTGTTACATCAGCTTCATAAGTCTTAATACTGAATAAAATCTGTATTTAGGACCACTAAACACAGACAGCAGCATCAAAGCATGTGTATAGACATGTTCTGTCAAACCCAATAGGGCTCTTTGCCAGGTACACATGGTGTTTTAGAAGTACACCTACTGTACAGTCAATACTTGGTATCTTTTTCAAGGATTAGATCTGGTAGTAAAAATGAGGACTTTTAAAAGGATAAGTAAGACGCAAAAGTGTATTTACACATCACCAGGGTCAAACAGCACAACGTGAATTATTGACTTCTTTTCTTCTTTTTTTTTCAGGTGATCAAAAATTGTTCAGGCAGCTACAATACAGTTTGCAGTCTTTGCAACACAGATCAAGACACCACTCTGCGAGAAACTTCAATTAGACTCGTGCTGTAAAACTTTGTGATGCACAAATACAAGAATTGTGCACACGCAGGCTCAGCAGAAGCCACTATGAGCCTTTTGTAATCCACAATAAAAATTGGCCGCACCCACCATCACACAGTGATCCAATGAATACACTATATTGTCTCTCTGCCACTTTTCACACCCTTTGTCTGTACAAGTTAGTGACAAAATCAGGACGAAACGGACGGAAGACGTATGGTTTCCCTGATGCCATAGTCTGCCTGATGTGACAGGATGAGGCGTGGAGGTGCGGAGACAGTGGTTATTCAATGAGCCTCTCCTACAACAAAAGCTGAATGATGTTTTTAAAGGTCCATGCTATATTCTCCATGAAGATCATCTAAGGCCACAATGTTCATAGAAGAAAGTAAAATGTAAACACTCTATAAAAAAAGAGAGAGAGAGAGAGGAGAAATTATCATGGTGATGTCTCCCTTGTAGGATAAAAGGCCTGTTGTTAGTTTCAACAAACAAGTGACACAGGATACAGAACCAAAAAGCATACATCTTAAATATGTGTTTAAAAGAGATCATGTACCTTATGACATAAGGCACTTTAACAACTACTCCCAGTGCCCTGCTTTGGAGTAGATCCACTGTTTATCTCCTGATCATCTTCATTCTCCTCTTCCTCCACTTCCTGCCAGCGTCCGAGGTGGACAGGGGTGGGCATGGAAATGCTGGTACCGAGGCCACTCTGTGCCTGGAAACCTGAGAAGAATATTGATATAAGGTCAGTCTTTCTTGCACTGTGGCCACAGTACATTGAACACCTAATGTACTCGGACTGCTGTGGAGCAAATGTGCAGTGGAATGTATGTTTTAGCAGGCTACATTTGCTGTATGAGTCACAGGTCAAAACAAGACCGTGAGCTTTTGTTTTGTGTCTTAAATTTGTGGACCAAACAGCACTGTCTTTTCACAGAATTTGTCAAATTGGAATATAATTTGGATTACAGTTTGGAGGTTAACATCTCCAGACTACAGTAAGCTAGCTAACATGAGAGCAGTACAGTTTGCTGGGTGCATACTGTAGAAACCGGCCATTTACATTCTTTCCACAAACTGGCCACTACCAAGACTTTTGATGCCAATGAAACACAGTTAATGCATAATAATAATGGAGTTATACTGTTGGCTGACAAATGCCAACAGAGTGATCAAGACCCCAAAGTGGGGTTCTCAATGTAGCCGTGAAGCACTAAAGATTTTATGATCAGTGTGATTATTTTTTCAATATGTTTACATGTTAATGCTTTTAATATATCATATAAAAATAACAATGATAATGATAATAATAATTTCTAGAACCAAGAGAATGTTATTGAAGGATTGTATAAGTGTATTTTAGCCAATTTACAAATCATAAACATGTATTTACATTTTTTCAATGTATGCTGCAATGTTAAATACTTTTATATTGTGTTTCTTCACGTTCCTGGCAGCCATTTCACTTGAGTCAGAAAATCAGCTCAACAGAGACTTGACACTTGTAACACGCTCCAGTGAGCTTCATATCTGCAGTAATGTTACCGTGCCAAGTTGTCAGTGCAGGCTTGGTTTCCACGGTGCACTACGATGTAGTAAAACGGAAGTGAGACAAATATCAAAGCGGACATAATTGCTTCTAAAATCTATTCTAATTTAATCTGAAGCCTCTGCTCAATTTGTAGTTTTTGATCTGACTGGAGCGTGTAATTAAGTGGAGCAGATTTAGGTCATAGCCATGATTTCAGCACTACAAGCAATCTTTTTGCCCATTACACAGAGTTATTACATTTGATATTAATGTCAAAGGCGTCAAAGTCTGAAATCAAGCTTAACAAACAGAACCAACACTAAAAGTAACTTATCCATTGTTGCATAGCTTAACTGAGGCTACAAGGTTTTTTTAAATCAATATTTACCAGTGTGCAGATCTCTCATTGGCACTGGGCTCTGCCACTGCCCCGAAGTCCTCTGTGGATGGGAGCTCTGCTGGTGGAGCTGGAGATAAGCAGTTGTCAGTATACGACAGAGCAGAGTACTAATGTACAAGAGATACTGAAAAAGTGTCACTTTGAACTAAATCTATCTTTTGAGTAATAGCAACGTTTCAAGCACTTTTAAGCAGTGTATGCCGTGTATAATACTACGTCAGGATATGTCTGGGGAGAATCACTTTAAAACTCAAGAGACAAGACGGATATATGTATTAATGAATGCCAACTGCAGTGCCTGGGGGCGGCAGCTCAGGAAATTACCTCATGTAGGTAGATGGCGTGAAGACTCATCTCTGCTGAGGCAAACTCTGACTGCAGTGTGTTGCTCCGGATGCGAGAGTCACTGTTAGTCATGCTGAAAAAGAAACACAGCTGTTTATTTAATTCTAAAAGCTACAGTATATAAATAATGCTGCAGAAATAAGTGACGTGCCTGAAGTACCTGTCAATGATGGTGCGATCGCTGCGGTACATGGTGCTCTCGGGGTGGACGGATGTGGGCAGGAGGCTGTGTGTGCGGCTGCGGCCAGGATGTGCGAGCTGAGAGGAGGACAGAGAGGCCAAGACGCTGGCAGCAGCGGAAGCAGCAGTGCTCGGTTGGATGAAGCGGTGGTCTCGGCCTTGTAGTCCTGACGCAGTTAGAATGGGGTGGGCAAGGACACTCGCCAACAGATTATCGGCCTGGAAACATTAAAGTGGAATAGAAAAGAAAAATATTGACGCTAATATTCTTTGGGGAAAATACCCGAATACAAAATATGCAGTGGTAATCTATTAATTATGGTCATTTTTGATCTCGTTAAGATGTATTAGCTGACTGCCAAAAAATGATAGACAATGCAATTTGATCAGCATAACCATTATCGTTAGTTCACATGCGGTGCACACTGTTTGTGTCCTCTGGGTTTCTTACCCCAGTGGCAGACTCGTTGGACTGCAGCGAGGTGCAGAGGGGAGCCTCAGAGAGCAGCAGCTGGGTGGAGGGGCCACCCTGTGCATCGTGCTGCACCTTATCCTTCAGATGACTAATAAACACTGAGCTCTCCTGAGGCGGCTGCCAGCGCGGATTCTTAATGGTGAAATGCATGAGGGACAGCTCCGTCTTGCCATTTTCAGCCTGTTGGTATATGGAGGCCTCCGTCTGGCCCTCTGACATCCACTGCAAAAAATAAAATAAAAATTAAGATGCATATCAATTCAACATTATAACGTTCAATTAAATATTCTTGAAGACCTTTGCTTGTTGAGAGTCACATTCTCTCCAGTCTAATTAAAAAAAATCTTAAGAATTGAGTGGTTTGGATTTGACGTAACGGAAGGAAGAGATCGTACTGTTGGATTTCCGTGACGCCTGATGTCCATCTGCGCAAACGAGCAGATGTCTCCGACACCAACCACCTCCACGGTGAAGTTCCTGAAGAAGTCGATGATCTCTAGGGACTTATTTCTCAGGAGGAAGATGAGAATGAAGGGTGTGACGATTGGACTGAGCAGCTCCTCCAAGATGAACACCTGATTTGGACAGAAAAAAACACCAAATATACATTCTGAAATGTACACATAGTCAAATGCAGATCAATGTTCCCAAGAATTCATTAATAAATCCAAACTGCATCGCAGACCCAGCAGCAACATTAACAACGTCATCAATCACAACAAAAAAAATCATCCATAAATGTATGCCGACTGACAAATGTGTTCCCATCCACCGAGTTTCTCCGTCCCTCACCGCTTTGTACTGGAACAGCTGCGCCACCTCGTCACGGGTCTCGCTCTTGTTAGCATTGCCCCTCCAGTGGTCTGGCATGTAGTGAATGTGTGCCAGCATGCATTGCAGCAGCTGTTCTGGGCACCACACCATATGCTCATCTGGGATGAAGGACCTGCGGTAGGACAGGTACAAAATATGGACATTTTTCAATGGAACTGCTGTACATGTGAGATGAATTGGGGAAATATGATTGTTTTGTATGATAAAGTCGGATTTTTATGACTGAAAATCTTTTTCAAAACCAGTTTGAAACAAGCTTCAGCATACCATTAAATACAACTTAAATGAATGAATTACACAAATTGGATAAATGTAATAAATACATTGTAAATCTCATCTATTACAGAATATACATGTCTGTATATCATAACCAGCAGTCATAACAGTTAAACAAGTGATTGCAATCCTGCAATAGCTCCAAGAAAGCTGGCTTTGAAAGCTCACCTGGTGATAGTGATAACCACCCCCAGCACAGTGATAGCGGTCAGAATGTGCTGCACTGTCAGAACATCCTCATCATAGACCGTCAGTGCGATGAGCACAGCCAACACTGAGCCCGAGAAGAAGGCAACGTTCTTCGCCAGCACAGTCAGCAGTGGTGATGTAAAGGAGTTCATGTATTTGGAAGTGGGTTTGTAGCCACGGCCTAAACGTCCGTGCAGCTCGTGGTTCAGTTCGTTGAAGTGCCGCAGGTATAAGCGGCCGTACAGGGACCAGCGTCGTGCTCCCAGGCTTCCGGGTTCTCTGCGGATTATTTCGGTGTAGCTGAAGAACGCGTAGAGCACCTGCCACACCAGGATGAAGGGACATAGCAGCAAGTTGGCCAGACCCATCAGCAGGATGACTCTACTGAGCTGCTGTGCGAGCTCTAGCCGGTTTCCACTCCGCTTGTACTTGGGGTGCAGGTTCCACTTATTCTGAAACAGGGAGCCAGGACCCCAGAAGAGGATGAGCTCGAAGTTGTACTTGAGGCCCTGGGTGAGGAACACCACATTGCCCAGCAGGGGGAGCTGCAGCTGCACTGGCAGCAGTGATTTGTTTATCATCGCCACCATGTAGTTCTTGAATCGCAGTATGCGGTGATAGATGTCGAGCTCCGTCAGCTCTTTCTTGTGTATGCACATTTGCTGCTCTCGTTGCAGGCTGATGAGCCGGTCCTGGACTTCCTGCCATGTGACGTTGCATAGTTCATCCTGGGACGAGGAGGCAAGGAATACAAAGTAAACTGACAGATTGATGCTGCATGACAAACATCATCATTTTAGGTATGGTTATCTTCATGTCATCTTCAAAGAAGCCTAAGACATTTGTCACAACATTGATTTGACTGACATTTTCCTGTATGTAATGGTAAGGTCTCCAGGTGCAGCACCTACCATTCTGATCTTCAGCGCTTTGATGTAGAACTGCCTGATCTCCCAGTAGCTCAGAACATTGCAGAAGACTTTGATAAGTCGATAGATCCAGAAGATGGCTGCCATGATGAGGAGGAAAATAATCCAGCTGTTCTCTTGAATGCTGGAAAGAAAGAAACTCTTTTTAGACACAGCTTGCTTCATGTTTTCTAGTTGTTAATGGCTTTTTGCCATTCAGACGTGGGCGACTATGTACATTTTAGCTACAGCTGTTATCACACATGTCAAGACATTAACTTCCACTATTACAATGCTCATGCAGTATTTGTAATGGAATGGAAATATAGGAACACTTTAGTTTAGGAAACACACATTAACCATTAACTAGTTGCTATAAGCATGCAAATAAGCAGCACACTGGCTCTTTATGAATTATTTAAAGCACTTATCAATGCCTTGTCCTGTGTGACCATATTCTATAACTAAAAGGCCATTACCTAAGAGCTTTACCTCAATAACTTCCTAACTGCTTAATCATACTAAATAAGGAAGTTGTTGTACATGAATTACAATCTAAATATGCTTCCCTCAGTATGGGCCTTATCAGAACAAAACACACAACTAGAAGTGTTGATAGTCTTTGGATAACTCTAATTTAAGTCTTTTTAACTCAGAATTAGTCCAAAATTTCAAGTGAGGTCTTTCTCATAGCCAGTTCACTAGTTTAACCAGTGAATTGGTTATGAGAGAGCCCTGAGGAAAGATTCTAAGGATTTACTAGACAGGTAACCAGGAGAGCTTATACATCACCTGAACAAGCGGTTAACAGTATAGCTAACTGGAAAGCTTGGTTTTAGAATGTATGTTAAATGACAGACATCCAATTGGACGCATAGGTATGACACCCCATTTATTCTTAAGACATTGTAAATTGACCTTTAAATAGCATTTAACACGATAAACATTTGAGAAAATGAACAACTGTTGCTTTCAGCATATGTTGCAATCTATTAAAGTAAACATGTCAAAACACAGGACACAAGTGTGCATTAGTTAACAATACTTGTAAACATGCCTTAGCCAATATCAGAACAAATGTTGCTGCTCCTTTAAACTTCTAAAGTAAACTAAACGTCTGGGTCAAAATAAAGGTTTAATGAATTAGTTCACTTTGAGACATAATAAACAATATATCAGTTTTCAGGACATGGATCTGGCTTTACAAGAGTAATTAGAGATGGGGTATGAAGAGGACAGAGAGGATCCAAACTGTGGGACAAGCTGTTCCCAGCTTAGAATTCCAAATGTTTGTACGTCATTGACTTTGATATCAATGACTATTGAGCCACCATCCAAACAGGAACAAATTGATGACAGGCCTAGCTGGAGAAAAACAAGTAGAGGCTAGGTTACATCTTGATCTTGGAAATAAAAAAATAATAATCTGACAGCATGGGGCTGGGGAGAGAGTGGGGTGGAGTGGGATGGGAGGGTCTGTCCCTTGCTGCCAGCTAGTGAGGTGTCATGTGGTTGTCAGCCCGCTGGCCCAGCCAAGTTGTCAGTATTTCGCCAGGACAGTTTTACCTCGTCGAAGCTATCAGTTACATGCATTGCCATGTTCCCTGAAGCAAATCTGACCACAGTACACAAATACCTCCCTCCATGTCACCATGAGGAATGTTGCAATTCGAAGCTACCAGTCTCAGGTTGAAATAAACAACAAAACTGAGAAAGAAGTACATTTCTTGGAAAGAGTTGTCACTTACAAATCATATTGCTTATGTGTTTGTAGTTTCGAGTAATGGGTGCTACAGTGAGTGAAGAATGAATTTAAAGATCTTTAAAAAAAAAAAAATACCCTAAAAACCTTGTGCTCTTGGGCAGAGCTGTTCTCTAAACAAATCATTACAAACATTTAATGCTATCTTGTAATCTGCTGTTCCTACTGGTGCTTTTATCTAACATAAATTACTTACATTTTGCAGATATCTTCCCAACAGTAATGCACAATAAATAATATAAAACCTGTGTCACGTTGACATATTTGGAACATGGGTTAAAGTTGCTTCTTTTACGTTTTAAAATAAAAAAGGCCACAGATGTTCAGATGAGTCGTTATCCAGCATTATAAATACAAGAAGGTTCTCGTGATTTTCTGGGGTAAATAAGGAAACCCCCGGCGTAGATCTCAATAGGCTACTGTTCCATTTCCCTTCACTGTTAATGCGACTGAATTTTGAGGTCTGAAACCCCATTCTGCACAATCCAATAAAAAAAGTAAGTGTGAAAGTCTGATTGCAACTGTATTAAGCCAGACAAATTAAATCCCTCTAAAGGCCCATCTCTAAGGGGCTCTAATAATATCCAAGACCATGTCTGCTTTAGAACAAAGCACCTAATCAAACTGGCTGGAATGAGAGAACATCACTTTATGCCACTGTACGACCCTTTTTGATTAATTCGCCTCGACTTTACACTGATTTTGCCCCATTGAGGAAAACACACTAAAGCCCTCCTTAATAGTGTGTTAAAGATGATTACCTCTGAGTGCACTGCTCGCTGGGTAGGATGGCATCTGGAAGAGTGACCTTGTTCCTGTCGAGCGGATTGTGGCCTGGGCCGGTGTGGTTAACCGCTCGGTTGGCAAACAGGACGTCATACTCCACGCAGTTGACCAGGAACGTCGTGAATATGACAACAAACAGCAGCTGACTGTCAGGAAGAGACGAAAAGAAGAAAAAAGAGACTAGGTTTCATACAAGAAAATAACAACAATGACAAAAGAGATTAATACTGGCATATAGTATTGCTATAAGTGAATGTATTTAATTTCTCACAGTCAAGCGACAGACAGTGAACTCAGCACATACAGAGAAGTGATTAATGTTTAATAGTGCAGATCAATTGCGTGCTGCTTATTTAATATGTTTGGAGATGAGAAGCAACATTTCATTATTGATTAATCTGCAGATTATTTTTTTTACAATTAATTGTTCAGTCCATGTGTGAAAAATGTTTTCAAAACCCAAAGACTCTTCATTTACCATAATTCATTTTAAAGAAAAGCAACAAATCCATAGAAATAAGAAGCTGGAACCAGCACACTGACATTTTCGCTTGAATGATGACTGAAACGATTGACTCATTATCAAAATAGTAGCCTATTCATTTTCTTACGATCAACGAATCATTGCCGTTGTAGTTGACAGGCTGAGATTTTTTTCATGTGGGCTCTTCCTATCAGGACACATTTGGTTCAGCTTATGGTTAAAGGGGCCCCACATTAATAAGACAACTATGGCGAGATCCAGACAAACACCAGACCAGGGCCCAATCATCTCACACGGTAGGATTGTGATTAAACAATACATTGCATTTACACAAGATGTGATTATTGCATATTATTATTATACCACACTAAATGCTGAAATACTAAATAAGTCAGGGCGCAAAATGAACTTTTTTGTCTACTGATGAGGAAGCGTTAACATTTTTACCAGCCAATCAATAGATCACAGTGTTTTTTTGGGGATTTGTGTTTGAGGTTATTCAACCAGCCACTTGTATTTGAGTGCTGGCAAATAAGTTACAACAAAAATATTACAAGGATATATAAATAGTCAGAGAGCAAATAGTAAATAAAGCAATAGTCATAATTGTACTGTTTAGTGAGAAAGGACTGATTCACTACTCAAGTACAGCTGGTGTTGAAATCATCTGGCTGAACTTGTTCATGTTGAAGCCTGAGGCCTGCTTAACTGTCATAAACAACATGAAGAGGAAGACCCAGGTTTTTACAGAAAATACATTTCCTGTCAAAAACCTGATGATGTTTTCCAGGAATCAGTATGATACTTACACAAGTTCAAAGAACTCTGACAGCATCATACAAGCAAAGCCATTCTTTTGATGGAAATGATAGATGTGGACAGGCCGGTTAAGGAAAAGCACAAACAAAGACACCTGACTTCTGATCTTATAAATCAAGGCTAACAAGAAAAGTCACTTTCCTAGTGACTTTTGCTCTAGAAGCACTGTAAAAGTAAGTGGCTGTCAAGAAGTAAACATTGTGGATTCAACAGATTCTATATATTACTGCTGACACACATCTTAATAAGTGTGTGTTACAGCATGGCATGATGCCACTGACATGCTGGGAGACCTGCTATTTAACTACAGTGTAATTTAAAAGGATATTCTTGTGAAGAAGTTATCCAGGTTCTTGATATGGTGCCATGAGTCTGCAACAAAAACAAAAGCATTAGATAGCAAGAAACCCCTACAGAGTAAACATTCTCATCAGCCTGTAAGTCCATTATATTAAAGATGTTTCAGTCTGCATGACATGTTTACCTTTTAGGCCTTCTGGCACATGCACTATTAAATCCTCCTCCCCTGGTGGTGAGTCCTCCTCGAAGTCCTCAATTCTCTGATACTCCTGGTAAGCTTCAAAGTTGGCCATTGTGCCTTTACATTCTCCTGGTCGCTCCCGACTGATGAGCTACTCGCAGTAAACACTGTATGGACGTGAATGCAGCCTCGCAGCCCTCAGTACATTGTGTAAGCTAGCTTCTCAGCAGCTCAAGCAGTTCAAGTAAGGGGGACGTTAGCCACGGCTAGCATTAGCGTGCTAACTTGCTAGTCTAGCGGACAACGCTTGTGTAAGTCTACACTACCATGGTAACATGTAATACATTTGGTAGCATATAAAAGATAAGGGCTCGATTTCCCCACAGATTGACTAGCGGATGTTAGTTGTCATAAAATAATGTTAAAACCTAACTCAAGTGTCTGCTGTCTGGTTAGCCTGTGAATGATTCAGCCTCTCATGTAGTCACGGTGACACGGTTTGTTTTGTTCCCGACTTGCTCCGTCCATCTGCTGATCCAGATCTGCTTTCGTCTTCGCTTTTGAGAGTCCAATCTGTGACCACAGCTACGTTTAAATCACGACACGGTATTCTTCACTTTGTCCCGAGGTCCGCTGGTCGGCTTCCAAAAATACACCATCCTCTGTGTGTCCACTGTTTTTGTCTTTCACAAATAAATGTCAACAAAACATCATTGGCGTCATGTCCGATTTTACCCGCGGTCACTTCCGGGTCAGGATTGTAGTTTTTTCGAGTTTTCCCCAAATAAAGTCGGATTTCTGTCGTGTCTCTTTTCAGCAACGTTGCACAAATCGTTTAATATTCGGCAGTTCTTTGCCTGTTATGACCAAACTTGCTTTTTGCCGTCACAAACCGACATTTACAGTAAAGATGACCTCGTCGCGAGCTACAGAAATGCACTCTGGGTCAGAGCCAATATGGCAGCCTGCAGGTTGCCTGTGGATTACTGTACAGCTTAACGATTCATTTGATCTAATGCGGGTTTAATGATAGAAAATTAGGTGTGAATTATGTTCCAGCTACTCTGTTGTAGAGCAAACATCACTGCTCCGGTGCGGTCACTGTCGTTATACCCGCGAACCAGTAAAACAGCAGAGATATGGAGACTTGCACGGTAGGGTAAAGTGACCCGGTAACTAGTTTAGCTCGTGACAGCCGACCTGTAGCTGCTATGTGAGCCATGTGTTAGTTAATCAACACTGATAACCTTAGCCTACTTTGATTTTCTGAACAGTACATCTTAACATATGAGGCGTTCATGGATGAAAAAATATATAGAGACGGGTGTACTTTGGTGCAGTATGTCCTAAAGTAATGTAATACTATTTGTTTACTTATTAGTATATTAATAGTATAATGTATAACAATAAATTATGTTTTGCTATTTCTCTTGTGTTGTCTCCTTACATACATCCTTTTGTATCTGCCATAAACCTCTAACTTGGATTCATCAGTAAATAAGACATTTTTTTCCGGTCATCTACTGTGAAAATCTTAGTATTTTATTAGCCCACCTCAAGCGTTTGGCCTTGTCTCCCCTCCTGAGAACTGATTTAGAAACTACTACCTGTCTTTTCAGACCACTACAAGACAGCATCTTTTGACAGTACTTTTGCAGCTTGGTGTCTTGTGTTGTTTATTGAACAAATTCTGTATCAGTGATTTCATCTCTCAGTGAACCAAGCTTGATGTATTGATCACATGATGGTGTTGACACTTTGGGTCTGCCTGATCGGGCTTTGGATACAAGAAAGAAACCTTTAGTCCCACTTTGCTCAGAATAATAATTTGACTTCTGACTATTTCCATGAGTCCTCAAACATTCCTCTTATTTCCAGAGATTTTCAACATGGTCTCAGACTTTGGACTCCACAGTAAACTAGTTTGTTATCCCAAACAGACAATAATTAAATGACAAAAAGTTAAAAGTTAATAAACAACATATTTGTGCTTGGTTTGATTTGTCTTTTCAGAAAAGACAATTTCAAATGAGATCATGTGTCTTCAGGTCTACAATGATTGATTATTGAATGCCTAATTTTATTAAAGCAACATTATGTAGAAACCGTCAATTTGTGTGATTTGGCTCCCCCAAAGTTTTTGATTGCAACACCACTGTTGCAGATACAAATCCCAGGTCTGTAACAATTGGACGTAATGTAGGTGATAACTACAAACAAAACTGAATAAGTAAACGTTTGTGTAACGCTGTGATTCTACCCTCTCACTGAAACTACATAGTGCAGAAACAAGTGATAGGGGGCGGAGTGGCTGAGACAGAGACACCACTCACCCTATTACAAGACACTGTACCAAATACATTTCATTTAAGGTGAAAAAGTTACTTAATGTCACTTTAATATTCTTTCTTATATCCAGGTGGTACACATCTCCAGGATCGAAAGCTCACAGCTCCTCACAGCAGCCTGGAAATGCCGTCAGCCGTTTTTGGAGCCTCACTCAGAGAGCTGTCCGCCACTCCACCACCCGAACATCCAAACCCCCGGGGGTGGCTTTGAAGTTCATCCTGGGACCAGCGGCGCTCACTGTCTCCGCACGACTGTTTTGCCACGTAGCTTACTGCGAGGCAGATGAGAATAACAACATCCCTGTGGAGGTTGTAGCCAAAAACCCTGTGCCTGAGTTCAAATGGCATATCCTGTGGGAGTTTGTCAAGCCTCAACTGTTTGCCCTCCTTGGTGCTGTTGTGGTAAACTTAAAAATCAGTTCACCCAAACACACTTTCAGACATGTCTTCAGATTTAAGAAACTAATTTAAGTATTCTTTTTTCCAGCTTGCCTTTGGCGCAGCTATCTTGAACATAAAAATCCCCTTGATGCTTGGCAACCTGGTGAATGTTGTGGCAGGCTACCTGAGAGAACATACAAGGAATTATGTCCAGGAGATAAGAGGTCCAGCGCTAAAATTACTTGCAATGTATGGTCTCCAAGTAAGTAAATAAATCTTTCATTTTGCCAAGCAATTTCACAACTTACTATGCCGGAGCTTTGACAAGAGACGAGTTATACAGTACATCTCATATAACTATCATTGCCCAGTCATTTGACATTCAGTCATTTTACTTGTAATATACGTCAGTGGTTCCTAACCTTTTTGTACGACCTACCCCCCCACAGCCAAACGAGTTCACCACCTAAATTAATAGTTTATAGCTGACTCGATATGTGGATGTATTTTTTAACCAAATTAATTAAAATTTTTGAAATTGTAGTTGAGCTACATTTACAATCTCTCCATTTACAACCTAGCAACAACAGAAGTCTCCCCCCTGGGGCGCAAGTACCCCTATTTGGGAATCAGTACTGATGTAGAGGATAATAACTAGACATTTATTTCTCTGTTAATTACCTGTGAAGAAATGTAGGGGGTGAACGCCGTAAAAGTAACACCTGGACAATATAACAGCTCCGAAATAACAACCACTTTATGAAGCTTTTAATTGCGCTATATTTTTTACCGACACTATGTCAAGAGAAGCGTTAATGAAGAAGACAAGTGCATCTCTATGATACCAGGCTGTAGTTAGTGTGCTGTTTTATATGATTACATTTTCCTTCAATCATTCTGCTCAGTTATCGCTTGCGGATGTTATGGCTTGAGAAAGTCCATTTTCCTAAGAGCTATGATGCTTATTACTCTAGCATGTCTGCACGTTCTGTTCCGCTCTTTAAAAAAAATCTGCCAGAAAACCTATAAATGTCACAGCCGTTTTTTTGGGGAAAAATGTTCGGCTGCACTGGTCATTAATCACCTCCTTTGTGCAGGGCCTGCTGACAAGTGGCTACATCATCCTGCTTTCCAGGGTGGGGGAGAGAGTGGCAGCAGACATGAGGAAAACCCTTTTTGCATCTTTACTGAGGTACATAAATCCATCAGTGTTAGAGCAAAAGAATGCATGGTACAGTAAAAGCACTGGTCGCCAGCGATGGTGCTGTCATTTATATGCTAATGGTCCATTATTAAGCTCATGGATGGACTACGTCTGCAGTCATTGTTTAATTTTTTTTGTCTCAGGCAAGATGTGGCTTTCTATGACGCCAATAAAACTGGACAGCTGGTGAATCGTTTGACTGCCGACATTCAGGAGTTCAAGTCATCCTTTAAACTTGTCATCTCTCAGGTATGAAGTGTTATATTTGTGATGTAAAATAATAAGTAATGTGCTATATTGTTTTAGCTTCCTTATTGCCACGTTTTGTTTTGTTTCTTGCATATCTGCAGGGCTTGCGGAGTATCACGCAGACAGTTGGATGTTTCGTCTCTCTTTATCTCATCTCCCCCCAACTGACAGGCTTGACAGTAGTTGTCCTCCCATGTCTCGTGGGAGCAGGGGCACTCTTTGGCTCATTCCTCCGCAAACTGTCGCGGCTGGCTCAAGAACAGGTGATGTAGTATTATCGTTTCGTTTAGAAATTTGTGGTAGTCACGAGGGGCTGCAAAATCAGAACAGCTGTAATTCAAAATGCCGGCGATATAAGCAAGAACATTTTTTCTTTATGAAAGTGGTCAACGTACGCTGTTCTCACTTCTGCCTACAAATATTAAAACGTTTCTTTAAAGCTTCTTCTTGACACCTACTCAAATTCTCAGTATTGCGTGGGCTTACACACAAACAGAAAGAAATGTCTATGTTAATGCTCGTATTGTGAGATATATTATTGCAAGTCCAAATAAGCAAAAGTAATAAACCTTCAGCAATCTCTGCCTTCAGAGTTCTGGCTCTTTTTATTACACAACAAACCAAGCTATTCATTTTCAGTGTCTGTACTTACAGCATATATATATTTTAGACAAACAAGGTTTAATATTTCTTGACTTAACTTTGCTTAACTTAAGGTGGCAAAAGCAACTGGAGTGGCAGATGAGGCACTTGGCAATGTGCGGACAGTGAAAGCTTTTGCGATGGAGGAGCGGGAGCTCCAGTGAGTGAGACCATGTTTTGATTAACTCATAGACTCAGTGTGCTGTAAATCATATACAATGCGGTTTATGCCCCATACAATTGTACATGGGTATTTTTTTAAAACAAAGCTATTTCATACACTTAAAGAACGTTTAAGTTCATTGAAAAAAAGATCTCTTGATAACAGTCCTAATTAGAAAATCCATTTTCAGTTTTTATGTCCAGACGGGAAGAAACTGAGATTTTTGGAAGCGATGTCGCGGACACACGTTTGCTTCTTAATTAAGGCCTTATCAGTGTGTGAAGCATTAGCGGCAGATGTGAACTCGGCGCATGTGTTATATGATACTGGAGTATTTTTGTTTTGACATTGACAGAAGTCAATGGAAGTTTCTGTAACTAAGCAACAGCTTCGACCAGAGTATAGTGTCTGGTTCCTGTTAACAGCGTTTTCATAGGTGTTATTATGGACAGAGATTATTTCTGAAACGCTGCTAAAACACTCATCAGGACAGAAATAGAACCCTGTTTCCGAAAAATGTATGTACGGACTCAGTTTCCAAAATCTTTTTCCTGCAGGTTATATGCATACGAGGTTGACAAATCATGTGACTTGAATGAAAATCTTGGTGCTGGAATAGCGGTTTTCCAAGGACTGTCAAACATCACCCTGAACTGTGAGTGTATTTTATGATGAAAGCGGATAAATACATCTCATGATACTCTGTATAGTCATGTTTTTGGGTTTTGTGCTGTTAACACAGGCATTGTCCTCGGAACCATTTTTGCTGGAGGGACTTTAATTGCGAGCAATGAAATGTCCCCTGGAGACCTCATGTCTTTCCTGGTTGCCTCCCAGACTGTTCAGAGGTACAAGACACAACCTGTTCGACAATCACTGCTCTTTATGACTACTTACAGTCAACGTTGTTCGTTTAAATGTAGCTGATATTTGGGCTATGACTCCTGTATTCTCTTTGTGCTCAGGTCACTGGCCAGTATCTCCATCCTTTTTGGACAGGTAAGTAAAAATGATGTACACGTGTTGAGCGTGACTTATAGGAGTGACACATATTTGTAGAAATCTGAAATATTATTCAGGCAGAAATCAAGCCAATCTCTTACGTTTTGTTACAGATGGTGAGAGGAATAAGCTCTGGCGCTCGGGTTTTTGAATACCTGTCTCTGAAGCCGACTATTCCACTGTCCGGAGGAGGACGCATCCCGTACCATTCTCTGACAGGAAGAGTGGATTTCATGGACATTTCATTCAGGTAAATACAAAACAAAAGTCAATTTCAAGACAACTAGTGACACTTGCTGAACATGAATATCAGATGATTTTGTTTTTTTATATATCTACTTCTAGCTATCCAACAAGACCTGGCCATCAGATCCTGAAGAGGTTCAACTTGACGCTGCCACCGTCTAAAACCGTTGCAATTGTTGGAGAATCTGGAGGAGGTAATGGTTCTGACTGTAAACATGTGACGTGTAAACAAAGTGATCACGAGCCTGTGATGATTGATTTGATACATTTTAGGGAAGTCCACTGTGGCGTCCTTGATGGAGCGTTTCTACGACCCGACCAGTGGCGTTATCATGCTGGATGGACTTGACATTCGAACCCTTGATTTGTCCTGGATGAGGGGGCAGGTCATTGGCTTTATCAATCAGGTAAAGACCGCTCATCACATTGACTCTATAATTTATTGCCAGAGATTTTGGGTCTGAAAAGTGAAAGCAACGCAGAGATGCTTTAAGCCTACATTTATCTCTATTCGCCAGCAGGGGGCGAGTTCTCAATCGCTCGTTTCAAGTCTTCTTCAATGCAGCATGATGTTCATTTAGTAAATTATGATCCCATTTAGAGTAAAACAGATAAAGCAGGGTATTAAGTTGCTACTCGCACTTGTCATCTGGGATCTCCGTCAAATCCAATCAGGATATCATCTCCATCTCCACCTTCTTGTTAAAATATGGTCACTGCTAGCTCCGAGAAACAAAGATGGCTACAGCCATGATGCAAAAACTTGAGGCTTCAAAGCGGTAGTCCACAAAGGGATGGCTGAAGATATGTTGGGTTTTATGTTAATTATTAATTAATCTCAGTTTTTAAAACAAGGATATGAATAATTTGTCAATTTAAGAAAACTATTATTTAGAAGCATTTTTAAATGTCCAGTCTTCACAGTATCACAAACCCTGTGTCTCTGCAGGAGCCAGTTTTGTTTGGATCATCCGTCATGGAGAACATCCGCTTTGGGAAGCCTGAGGCCACAGATGCTGAGGTCATTAACGCAGCCAAGCAAGCCAATGCTCACCGCTTCATTACAGCTTTCCCAGACGGCTATAACACCGTTGTTGGTATGTGTCCTCGTTTAGGTATTTACAAGACACTAAAATTTGTGTTCCATTTAAATACTAAGCTGTAGAGTTCCAACCCAGGTGAGCGAGGTGCGACGCTATCAGGTGGCCAGAAACAGCGCATCGCCATTGCACGCGCTTTGATCAAGAACCCCAGCATCCTGGTGCTGGACGAGGCCACAAGCGCCCTGGATGCAGAATCGGAGCGCGTGGTGCAGGAGGCTCTGGACAGGGCCACGAGGGGTCGCACTGTGCTTATCATCGCCCACCGGCTGAGCACCATCCAAGGGGCCGACCTCATCTGTGTCATGAGCAACGGCCGCATTGTGGAGGTGAGGTATTTGGAGAGATGGAAGGCACTCTTATCTCCTCTCGGCTTTCTTTACTTGACTTACAATTTCAAAGAGGTACTGACAAAAGGTTCCTACAGGTATATTGGTTGCTTCCATCTCAATGTACTGACGGCGTGATAAATGTTTTGATGTTATCTAACAGCTCCCTTCTTTTCTCTTAAGGCTGGGACTCACTTGGAGCTGCTGAGCAAAGGAGGACTTTATTCTGATCTGATCCGCAGGCAAAGAGCTGAGGGGCAGAAATGAACGCACCAAAAGTTGTTTACTGTAGCTCCACAGTGAGACTGCCAAGAGTAATGAAATTCATAGGGAAGTCTTGTCTGAACAGATAATTTATTTTAAACTCCTGATGTAAATTTAAAAACTAGTTTTATGGCAAACTGTATGTAAATGTGTAAGCGGACCAACTGGATCAACAAACCACACTACTGTACAGTATCTTACTGAAATGGACATTTCATAAAACTGTTTTTCTCTTATCCTGTACAGAATTAGAAATTACAATGTAATAGAAGAGAGAATTAAACTTTGCTTTAATGAGAATATACTGT
Source organism: Spondyliosoma cantharus (assembly GCA_900302685.1). NCBI lineage: Eukaryota > Metazoa > Chordata > Actinopteri > Spariformes > Sparidae > Spondyliosoma > Spondyliosoma cantharus. The sequence continues at coordinate 8,675 of OMLP01000376.1, read as the reverse complement.
ATTTTCAGTTTTTTATAAATCACAACACACAGAATTTCCATGTTTTGTCACAAGTGCAGGGTTGAAGAAACTGAACCTAAATAATGAACATTATGTTTTTTGTGGATAGTGTCATTTCCTTGTAGTGATTCTACAGTTGAAATGTTTTGGCTCTCTACGGGGAAAAAAGGAAGCAGAATGTAATTTCTACTCTGTGCTTCAGTTGCTCCTCACAGTCATCCATTCTGTTTAGATGCGACATCTGGGGAGGAAGTGCTGTTTTGGCACCGATATAACCTCCTTTATAGGGGTGTAAACTTTTCAAGCACGAATCTACCTCAGGATGTGTCAAACTGACTGTAGTCGAATCTTTTCAGTAATTTGTCAGTTTAAATCTATTTCATCATATTTTATCTGCTGGAAAATACAAACGTTTTACAACCACCCTTTTTCCCCGAATGTGATGCTCCCAAGATCTTTGGTGAAGAGCTGCAGTATGACTTAAGTTCACCAAATTGAAATTGAAAATGACGTCATTATCTACTCACCTTCGTGATGATGGAAAATTGGGTGAAGTTTCGTAGTCTGCAAAACATATCTGGAGCTTCACAGCAAAACAGCGTTGTAACATTTGCCTAGGTAACTGAAGTGGATGGGGACTTGTTTTAAAATGTAAAATAATAGGAGAAGAAGAAAAACATAAAATGCCTCCATACAGCTTGTCTGGCGTAAAAAAAGAGATCTAAAATAGTTATTTACACCTTCTGACATACGGTCGAACTTGTGCACCCACTTAAGATAGGGTAAGCACTAATGCTTCTTAGCTAAGCAGCTAAAGTGAACATTTTGGCTTGGTTGTAAATCAGCTTGCGAAGCTTCCAATGATTTGAATTGCGCTGGACGGGCTGTGCGGAGCCATTTTGTGCCTTTTTTCGATTGTTTTCCCCATCTACTCATGTTGTTTAGGAGAATGCTGTGAAGCTCCAGGAATGTTTTGTGGACTATAGAACTTCCCTCGACTTTCTATCAACATGGCACAGAATGACTGAATTCATTTTTCGGTGAATTCATCCTTTAATGTCCCTTTTATATGTGAATATAAGCCATCACGTTCATTTTAATGATCATTAATTGTATTATGTGCCTGTATGCTAAATAGAACAAGTGAAAAAACTAAGATTTGTATCCATTTGAACATTAAACAGGCAGATTAGGCTACACATTCTGCAAAGTATGTGGGTCTGCAGATGAATATTGTACTTGACCAAGTTTACCATCTGGATACAGTCATCTTGTTTTTCTCCTTACAACCTAAATCTGCCATAAAATGTCCTCAAAGAGCAGAAAATTGCTCCGAAAATGTCACAGCATCCTGCAATGATTTGGTATCTTTGGCCTGAGTTTCAACCTGTGCTGCACTTCATCCCTTGGCCTCTAGATGACCAACAAGAGGAGAAGCTTTGCTGCAGACCGACCAGGAGCAGCAAGTGAAGATAGCTCGAAGCTAACGCTAGCTATCATAACATTATTTACCCCCGCTTGGGGCTTTAATCAGTCATTGGTTGCTAGCCCGTTAAAGGCTGGCTTCACTGGCCAAACATGCAGAAATATGAAAAGCTTGAAAAAATCGGCGAGGGTAAGTTTCGTACGCTTTTTTTAAATAATGTTAATATTAGCTAGTTACCCTGGTTTGCTAAACTAGCATGCAGAGCTAGCTAACGTTAAAGCTTGATTGTAAACCTTATGCTTACTGTAACTAATTCCCTGGTTAGTTGACCATATACAAATCAGTGTGTGCATGTTTTACCTACACTATAATATGTTGGTGACAAGATTTTCCATAGTGTTTCTGTCTGACAGCTTGTTCGATATAAATACAAGTTACAAGCTAAGGCTAGCACCTCTGAACGTTGCTATGCTCATTCATCAGTGCGATCACTGAGATCGAACTTTACGTTATCTGCCTCGCAGGTACATATGGGACAGTTTTCAAGGCGAAAAACAGAGAAACCCACGAGATTGTGGCTCTGAAAAGGGTGAGGTTGGACGACGACGACGAGGTTTGTGTTCATAGTAACGTTTTAATTCCATGTAATGCTAGCAAGCTGTTAGCATGCTAGTGCTAATACAGCTGGGTGTCATTTCTTTCAGGGGGTGCCAAGTTCTGCCCTGAGAGAAATCTGTCTTCTGAAGGAGCTAAAGCATAAAAACATTGTCAGGTCAGTCTGCAGCCCGAGCTGAAGTCAACTTGTTATTACGCGGGAGTGACATGTTGTTTTTCACTGTGTTAATATACTAAGCAGTTTGCATTTAACCATGTCAACCAGCATCAACTTAAAGCTGCTCTGTCTCCTCCAGACTACATGATGTTTTGCACAGCGACAAGAAGTTAACCCTGGTTTTTGAATATTGTGATCAGGTGAGATGGAGTCACCCCAAACACACCATATGTTTCAATGTATACTTTCTCAAGCTAATGTGTATCTTTTATCATCTGCAGGACTTGAAGAAGTATTTTGACAGCTGCAATGGGGATCTAGATCCTGAAACTGTGAAGGTAAAATGAAACATCCAGGATAGCCAGTGAAACGTTTCACCAAGAGCAATGCGTGCTGCACGAACAGCTTGGTTATTAGGTGGCATCATGTTTTGGCCTGCGATCGTCATCGATATGCCAGTTACTGTCAGGTGTTTTGTCTCTAAGCCCCTTCTCTCTCACTTGCAGTCATTCATGTACCAGCTGTTGAAAGGCCTCGCTTTCTGTCACAGTCGAAACGTTCTTCACAGAGATCTGAAGCCGCAGAACCTCCTCATAAACAGAGTGAGTGTTTAGACGCATTTGGACTTTGACTCGGAGGCCGGTAAATCTGCGTAACCGTATGAGAAGATCATTTGAGGAGGGCAAACCTGTAACTTTAAATAAGTAACAGTATGTGTGACATGTATAGCTACATCTGATGCACTGTTAGGGCTGTGTTAACATGTATAATATATAATAACTTGTTTCTGTCTGTAGAATGGAGAGTTGAAGCTGGCTGACTTTGGGTTGGCTCGAGCCTTTGGCATTCCTGTCAGGTGTTACTCAGCAGAGGTAGGTTGTACTTCGTTAACACAGCAGGCGCTAATGACTGACTTTTTTTTTTCCATCTGTGTGACATTCACATTGGTTTTTGGCATAATCAGCATCTGAAGAGAAACCTCTGACTGCTACTGCGGGCTTCTAACTAACAATATGAAGAGATTTGTGCTCTTGACTTATGTCAATTTTTGTGACTTTATTACTTATTAATTAGTCTGTGTAGTTTTTTGTGTTGCGTAATAGATACATGGTCACTGTCAGACTTTTCACTTTTTTACACAAACCGCGTCCATGCGTCAGAAGAAGCAACTCTTTTAGGTACAAACCTGAACCCAACCTGTCATGTTCACTCCCCTCCACGTTTGCTTGTCTTGCATTCGTGCACATTTCCTGCCTGAAGCCATGCAGTAGAATGCAAAGCGTCGCCCAAATCATGAAAAAGACTTTGACTTTCAACCCAATGACAAAAAATATAAACATTTGTCAAAGGATTGACATTTTTTCTATTTTCAATGATATTTCTCAGCCCTATGTACTTCTAGTTTTAACAATAAGATTGTGCGTGCACATCCAAGCCAAAAAGGCCAGGTGCTGAGATGAAAGTGAGCAAAAATGAAACACACTGCAGATAAACATACACAAAGATAATATTGCATGTAGTTCCTAATAGATGACACTCAAACCTAAACACCATAAGATGGCGTTGTACAGTGCCACTTTATTTTGAAGAAGAGGAGTGTTGCTGGAAACTACTTTGGTGCATTAAATAAGCCATTTCATGTTCAAATTGAGCAATATCTCAGGCTGGACAACATGACTTAAAAATCTCTATCTCTGTGTTAAAATGAATGTCAAAATATGGCGCAGTAGTAGCAATCAAGTAGCAAACCGCAGCAACAATTGCAGATTCATGGACACTTCAACAATGTTCAGTATGTATCAGGGACACCCGATTGTGTTTTTACTCATCTGAGAACAGTCGATGTCCTCAGTTTGTTTCTCCGACATCCTGAATCAGCTAAATTAGCGACAGGGAATAGGGTGTAACACACAGCAGCAAATCGCTTAAGTAGTGTTTTCATTTTGTTGTTGTTGCTGATGCCATCAAAGAAATGACAGGCGAGGCTCAGAAAGGTTTAGTGGTTTTTGGTTGGCTGACCTAAGGGCCCGGCGAGCCAATCTCAAGAGGGGACGCTTGACCCAGGGTGACGCTGCTGATCTGAAAATGTAATAAACAGAAAACCTAGAGGGGAACAGAGCTTGAAGTGAGGTCATTTTAAAAGGTCATTTCAGAGGATGTATTTCCCTGAGACTCTTCTGCCAGAAGAAATGAATGGATCCTGCAGTTATTTCACACTATATACTGGATGTGATACATAACACGCAGCATAGATTAAACACAGTGACTGAACTTCTTTTGATATTATTTTGTTTGAAGTGCAAGCATTATTTCCAGCCAAGTCAAATCCCTGAAGATCCAAGAAAGAGTGGAGTTCATCAGTGTTCTACTTTTTATTAAGTTTTTATAAAGACTCAAAGTTAAAGTGGGGTAGTGACAGAGGCTTAATTCAAGCGCAAATGCATTTTTTATGCAAGAAAATTGCATATGCAGAGTCCCCCACACTAATTTTGAAGTTCTGCTGCATTAAACCAGTCGCCCAGATGAATTAAAAATGTCCCACGACCCACAGGTGGCTTTGAAACAGAGTGCTCGAGGATGTGTTGTAAAGGCATTAGAACACGCTCAATTTATGTCTCTGTGCGTCACTTTTTTTGTAAATAAGAAATGAACTCTGCAAATGTTCCCGACTTCAACATTTTCAAAACTACTCAACAGCTTAACAGTACATTTATGTCGTTCCGGGTGGAGGATTCACAATTTTACTCCTCTGTTTCTCTGTAGAATTGCTCATGAAAAGTTTGCAGGTGGTCTCGTAATTAACTTCTGTAGCGAGTTGAACTTTTAAACTTTTCAAGCTGAAACGCTGCTCTCGGTCAGCCCACACATTCTCTCTGGGAAATGGAATCTTTTCCATAGTTTAATTTTATGATTTTTTTTTTTTTTTTTACACTGTTCCGTCAGTGCTCTTCTTCCCCAAACACAGTCTCACATAACCTGGAAAAGTAGATGTTTGTAAAACACTGGATGGTTGATAAAGCTGTAGTTTGTAAAAATGTCAAGAAGGTGTCAAGGGAAACAGAGAGCAGATGCAAGTTGACTGTTTACTGTTGGTGGCAGTGCTTGTACAGAGAGCAGTTATCAACAGCGAGGTCTGAACATTGTTAACATCAGTTTGGTCACGATAATTGCTGTAATCGGTCTAAATCTAACGCTTTACTCTGCTGTTTGTTTGTAGGTGGTGACATTGTGGTATCGGCCTCCAGATGTGCTGTTTGGTGCTAAACTATATTCTACCTCAATTGACATGTGGTCTGCTGGATGCATATTTGCAGGTTTGTTAAAACGGCCTTTTCTCACTTTGCTCTGTTACCTGGTGTGACTCGAAGCACAATCCCAGCGTCCGCACTCACAGAGTTACAGACTTTTACACTTGCTCCCAGTAAGTCCACGAGGGTTTAGGTCTGTCTCTCTGCCAAATCCTCCAAGAGAGCTCTCTGGCAGACAATTTCAGCCCTTTATGTCATCCTCTTATGGTCCTTTATTGATTTTATTCTTTGATGCATCTGCTTTTGCCTTACTTTCCCTCTCGCTTTCTTTTTCTATAATCTTGCCTGTTTTATGGCTTTTATTTCTTTCACTTATAATGACTCATATTGTCTTTTTTACATTTTCTGTCCTGCCTTCTTGTTTTAACTCACCTTATACTTGGCTTCGGCTTGACTGTTGAGAGTTTCTTCTGTATATTTTCCTGAGTTTCCTGCTTTTACTTGTTTATCAAAGCACTTTGCAAACTCTTGTTTTTAAAGGTGATATATAAATAATGATTATTATTATTATTATTATTATTGTTTTTATTATTATTATTTATGGGAACTTTCCGGATGTCAGCATTTCTGCAGACTTCTAATTGCTATGATTCAATTTTTACTTTCCATTCAACAAATTGTTGTTTTTTTTAAGTTAGAAGTTACGAAATAACAACGAGAACTAAATTTACTTGTCATGCTTAATCTTATCCGCCCTGCTTTAAATCCTGCGGCAAATGGAGCAGTACATAATCAGTTTTCTTCCACATCTTCTAACACTACCCATCTGAACTCCTGTTTCCAGGATAACTGAAAAGTTTGTCTGGTTCTTAGCTCATAAGCGTCTTTACCCGACACCCACCGTATTATGGCGAGTGCCAGATCGGTATTGTCAGTGTGCAGCTGTCAACATAGATGAGAAAGAAGTGAGATGACTCACTCTTTAGCTTCTAACAGCATCAGCTTAGTGAAGCAAAAATGTGTGTTAATTTCTTTTGTTGAGCCCTAAAAATGTGCAGCTTGTAGAGTAAGACAGGCCAGGACCACAACAGAAATAGATTATTTTAATCTTTAGTGTTGTTATCCTGACATGCTTTGCCTGACAACACTTTGTTTTACATGTTGTCTGTAGTTCTGTGTGTGCATTTTCCATGTAGGCTTGAATCTGTGTGTTTTCTGGTGAATACGTAGAACAGTGTGTCCATCAAGCCATATTCAAAATATTAATTGTTTTCCATTTTGATTTCTTGTCCCATTCAGAGCTGGCTAACGCTGGAAGGCCTTTATTCCCCGGGAACGACGTGGACGACCAGTTGAAAAGAATCTTCAGATATCTTTTTTTTTGACAACTTTAGTAGGTATTGATATTAGGGACCAGTGAGGTGTGTTCAGACATAACTATTGATCTAGTCTGTGATCACTGATTTACAAACAGTGAGTCTCAACAGGTTGGACACATCCTTCTGTTTCAAGTTTTTCTTTAACCACTCGGTACATTGTTGGGTACACCGACTGAAGAACAGTGGCAGACGATGACAAAACTCCCTGATTACAAGGTAAATTATTACCCACAGTGGATGGAGTATACACCATATGTTACTGTTTTTTCTGTTTCTCTCTCTTCCAAACTATTATTTACAGTTTCCTTTTCTACCTGCAGCCATATCCCATGTATCCAGCCACCACCTCACTGGTGAATGTGGTCCCCAAACTAAGTAGCACAGGACGAGATCTACTCCAGGTACGTTCACTTTTAGCTTGCCAATAGAATTACTGGGTCTCCAGCAATATTTGGCTTTTTATACACACATGCCCCGACTCAGGCATTCAAAAATTATTGTCATTAATGTTTCTTTTTAATTTTTCGTGTGTTTTATGCATGCAGGCGTGCACAAATATTGCAATATCTTAAGCTAAAATTACCCACCAGATGTTGCTCATATATCTTCTTCCATGTAACAAATTCTGATATTGTTTTTTTCCTGATTCAAATTGTTTCGTTTTCTCTCGCCCAGAACCTGTTGAAATGTAATCCTGTCCAGAGGATCTCTGCAGAGGAGGCCTTGCAGCACCCTTACTTCGCCGATTTCTGCCCACCCTAAATGCTAAATTGCCTCTCACTAAACCTCAGCACCCAGAATCAATCATCCTTCCATCCTTCCCTCTGCTGGGTCATTAGGACCGGTCCCCAACAAGGCAAATCCCTCACTGGTTTTCAAGCACTCCCTCCCCCGCTTTAATTCTGCTGTGCCTCTGTGTGGAACAAAGTCCTAGTGGCTCTGCAAGGTTTTAAGTTCTTTTTAAGTTGCAAGCCTGTTTAATTTGGTACACATACGCCTCCCGGTTAATTAGCACAAAATGCAGGAGGGTGCACAATGTGTCGCATTGAATACATTTTATACCTGTGGAAATGGTTGTCAACAATAAGCCCCACTGCTCCAATAAGACTGAAATTAACATGTGAAGTTTGTTTGTTTCTAATAGCTGAGCGTGAATGAAAATAGACCCTTTTTAATCTTGGTGAATTCATTTGATATGCTAAAAATTCAGCTGCATCAGTTACTCAAACAGCCTCTTGAACATTATGGCTTCTGTTTCTGTTGTGATGAAGTTTTGCCAATTAGCTTCCATTATTACAAAGTCTTAACATCAGTGGAAACTGTAGCTCGACCGGTACAGGAGTTCAGAAACTACAACGATGATTTATCGGCCAGTATTAGTTTTGTTCTTTGATGAGATCCATTTAAATTTGCTTATTAGATGTTTGGCATTTCTCCTCTGCAGTTTGTTGTTGCTTGTCAGCCAAAATGTATGCTGGTACCGATACGTCTGTGCTAATATCAAGGGACGTATTTGCTCTAAGTGGAGACCACAGTTTCCTGGGGCAGCTAATGCTACAATGCCGTTTAATTCAAGAGATTGATTTGTAAGTTTTAGAACCACAAGCGAACAACTCATTGGAAAGTTGTAAAGGCTTTAGTTCAATGTTTCTTTTAAGGCCTGTATGTTATTTTTGTAACACCTCCTTTTACACGTCTGTAATTTCTTCAGGATATTTAACTACAGTATGTTGTTTGGTACTAATTATCGTTACTAATTTCTTTCTTTGAAAGAACTTTTCCAGTTAAATCTGACTGATACTCGATGAGTATGAGATAAACAACTTTCAGATTTTTGCATTTGCACTAGG
>OMLP01000372.1:1889-13510 GCA_900302685.1 Spondyliosoma cantharus | reverse complement strand
TTAACTCTTTTTCCTTGTTGCGGTTTAATCCAGCCTACTGTTTAATAGAATGGTGTTAAGACAATTTGTGCACATGATTTTAATATTTCTTCTGTACTTTCATACAGTGTATTTGGAAAATTATGTAATCCTGATTTATGAAATGATGAATTCGATATAACATTTAGATATCAGATAAATGTTTGATGTTTTGACGTGTGGCTTTTGTATCACACTTTTCCTCCATGTACCGTCACTGAGTACCGTCACCATAACGATACAGAATCACACTATAGCTGCAGTGTATCATCACACACTGAAACCAGCTGGTAGATTTCTGAATGTGAGGAGGAAAGAGACAGGCCACACTCACCACTAGAGGGCACAGCTTTCTTCACACCACACAATCTAATGACACTGTGACTGTTTTGTAATCAGGTCCTCACAGTAATAAGTCACACTTCTTTAATTGCCACTACAATCAATAGAGATGCAAATGATTAGATTCCTGCTGCGGGAAGAGGGCATATTTTTTATGCAAATAGAATTTCTCTCTGCTTCAAAAGGAAATGTAAAGGTCACAGTCATTAAACATTCATGGAAGTGGCAGGCCGCAGTGCTTTCACCTGCTTTTCAAGATTAATACATTATCACAGGTAAGGGCTTGTGTTATTAGTGCTACCTGTGTTTTACGGTGGGTGTCACAGAGTCATCAGCAAAAAAAGCACATCTGCCATATCCTGTATGTTTCACCCAATAAGACTTGAGTCATTCTCTTGTGTTCAGCAAAAATAATCTTATGGTCAAACAATATATCTATGTGCCTTGAAGTTATCAGCTTACAATGTCTTTTGATTCCATGTTTTTGCACAAAGTGTGTACTGTATATACATTCAACTGAATTGTTGTTGAGGAAACCTCTTGCTCTTGATTATTTATTTACCTCATTACACAATTTAATTAAAGACATATCTTTGAAAGAGAACGTCTTCATGTTTCAGAATGAACGCTGACACAAACTGTTCAAAGACAGTGCATTTAGGAGAGCTCAGTGGAAGCAACAGAGGTCTGTTTGGAGAGGGAAGGGTCCTTTGAGGATGACTACCGCGAGCTCACCAGTCAAACGAGATCACACTTAAAGTCTACTTAACATAAAAAACACATTAAAGCCGCCTCACTGCTCTCCAGGAGCCAAAGCACTGACTGCAATTCAAAGTCTTCATTTCAACATTGTAAACATGACACCACTGGATATTTTTAAGGAGACCTCAGGACAGTTTGACTGAAACAGGTATTTCATGACATTTTTCTAACCCTGATAATAATGAGCTGATGAACCCTAACTGGAGCATGAGCACAGCGTTTGCCACAACATAAAATTGAGAAAAATGAACCTAAAGAAATGTAAACCGCGACTTAAAGAAATGCAAAGTTTTGCAGAAACGTACATTGACACCATTTATTCTGCCAGCCCTCAATTATGTTTGAGTCAAATGAATGTAAATGATTGGGTTTTCATCCATGATAAAGAAAAGCAGTAAACGTTCACATTTCAGAAGCTGGAAATATTTGACCTCTTTGGCTCTAAAATGACTGAAACTATTGACTGATTATCCAAACATTTGGCAATTAATTGGCGTCCGATCGACAAATCAAATAATTATTGCAGTTCTGATTTGTACTTTTGCATATAAGCCTTTTGCACTACAGTAAAACAATGAGCTGTGAGCTGGAGAGCTTGTTTGAAGATGTTATTCATGTTATAGAGACAGAAGAGAGAGTAAGACACAGTTAGCTTGAGTAAACTTGTGGATTTCTGTAGTTTGAACATCTTTGGAAACATTTGGGATAATGTAAAATCATAGCTCATAAATAACAAAGGTCTAGTCATTTTTAGACATTTTAAAGCAGAATTGTTACATATGATATCTTTAGTATTTGATTCCATATTTTCTGATGTGAAAAATGAAACCTGTTTCCTTTTGTCCTCTCGAGTTGAACATGTATCTTTAACACAGCCTGAATGAAGAATCAGTTAAGAGACAGAAATCTGTGCTTGGTTGGTTAAAGAGCCTCAGGTAGAGACTTCCTTTTCGTTCCTGTCTAAACTGTGTTGGACAGTATTTAATCTTCCTGATGGACACAGATCCATATCTCCGGCCAGTGAAGCAGGCATCAGACCGTTCTCATTTGTCATAGTAGACTCATGTAGAGGAGTGAACAACAGAAAGCAGCAGATTCCCTCCAGAACCATATTTCTAAACTGTCAGGAGCCAATATATAGTAATTCTGCTTCATGACAACTTGGGTCTTATTCTGTAGCTGATGTAAATATTCATCACAGTTTCCAGACCCCTGTGCTGCTTCTTCTCTGACCAACTCAAACAGTTCAGCTAAACTGAGTAAAATTGTTGCTTTGTTTTCGTCCAGTGGCAGCTGGAGCTGTTCTGTTCTGGTTGGACTGTCGAGCGAACATTCAAGATATCACACTGGTGAACTGGAAGAAATGAAAAGGCCCTTATTTGTATTTTCTGAGTAGAATGAGCATGTGTTATGATGAAACATGCTTGATTTAAGATAAGATAAGGAACTTTGATTAGTGCAAACTCTTTATAAGACGTATCCTCCATGATATTATTTGTTATGTTGAAAAACTCAAATAAGCAGAAAGTGCCTCAATAAGTGTAAAATAAACCTGATGGATGGATGTTTATAGGTCAGCATTACAATGTTTCAATATCTATTCCATAATAGTAATTTCATATATTAAAAAACTGTGTTTATCCAACATTTGGTAGGGTCAAAAATCCTGAGACCACTTATCAAGCTGCGCCTATTTTGCATTTTGTTTTTGAATGTTTTTCTGTTTTTGAACATTGCAAATGACACAAGCTAAATATTTTTCTGAAAAATGTCCATGAATGTCAGAATATCTCAGTATCTGGTTTGTCCTCCTCATGTTTTGATGACATCATGCACACGAGCTGCATGGACTCATTATCTCAGCAGGATCTGACAGGAGTCCACAGAGCTTCCTGTGATGTCACATTCTGCTTGGCTTTCTCATGTTCAGTGGGGCTGAGGTCCATGACAGTCAGAACGTGTTGGTCTTCAAGTAAATCTTGAACAGCTTTGAGGTGTCTTTAGTGTCTTTGAGTCAAATCAGTTTGAGTTGTGGTCTGTGACTTTCGGACCGTGCTGTCTGCCTTTCTGTGATAGAGACAAATTAACAAAGCAGCACCATGAAACAAGACTACAAAGCACCAACCAGAAGACGTGTTGCCCACTCTGCTGGACAATACAGCAGTACTATGATTAAAAACATTGCACATTTCTAAACGTAGCTTTATGCATTTAGCTTCTATCTCACCTCTGTAGCTGACTGCTGAAGTTCACTGGGCCCAGTGTGTGGTGTTTCTGGCCAAGCTGCTGCTGAGACACACACTGCTGCTGTGTTCTCCAAAGAGCGCATTTAGTGTCAGATGTACCACGAGCGACATGCTCTCTGCAAGAACCTTTTATATCTACATTCTACACTGTGTGTGTGTGTGTGTGTGTGTGAATGTATAAAGCTGCTGCTGGGGTTTAAATGTGTCTTCAAACTTTAGTTCTGCTTTAGTTTAGCTGGTGAGGAAACATGCACCAAATGGACTCACTGAGACCAAAGTTCTGTTTAAGCCAGCTGGCACCGTCTGACATCAGTAGTGAATATACCTTGCAGAAAATATAGACAGTATGTAGACCAGCAGTCATGAAATCATGTATTTAGATTTGGTTCACAGAATCACATTTCACTGCATTCTGACACCCTCGGTCAAACACAGCCAAAAAGAGTTGTTGATGTTATGTTTCAGCAGTTTCAGACGGATCTATAAAATGATGTATGTTCATCAGCTGATGCAGTAAAGATTGAGAAAGATAAGGCAATCAGCAGAAGTAAGCTAGCTGAACAGATTTATTCTCCATCCCTGAAAATTACCACCATGGTGAAATGGTCCGGGCAGGCAGGTGTGTTGGTTCTGCTGTGGCCCGCGGTGTTTGGTTGTCAGTAATGAACGAGCTGTGATCCACTCTGCTTCTCTACGACCAGGAGCTGCAGCAGAAACAAGCAAACTCAGGCCGCTGAGGAAGGAGCGTGAAGCCTGTTGTAGCTAAAGTCAACCTGTGACTGCGTTAAAAGGTGTATAACATACATTACTAAAATCAATCATGGACAAAAGCAGTAAAAGCTCCACTGTCTTGTGTTGTAAAGATCTTGATCCAGCAGCCACTGTTTTAAAAGTGAGTGAAAGAAAGAGGCAATATCATTTTAAAACTGTTTTTGTGTCTGTGTAAGATTAAAACAACATCATACTCAGCACTCTTAAGTCATAAAAATGTTTTTAATTTCATGATGGCCACAGTTCACTCTATTCTGGTGGGTTGGATCTGGCTCAGACCTGGACCAGTTCTGGTGTATTCAGATAGTTCTTGGCTAACAACAATGCCAATTTTTATCATTTCTAAATGTGTCAGAAGAAAATCCCAAAGTGTGTAGTACCCTAAATAAAATGATGTGCTTTCCCAAAGGAAGAGATTGAGCCTCTGTAATGTTGTAAATGGTTTTAAACCGAGAGCAGCGGTGGTTTAAATCAAGTGCCTTTTCCTCTTTAATTCATACTGGATGGATGAAAAAGCCCACTGATTCTCGTTTGGCTTCCATTTCTCCTGGTCATTACTGTGGTCAGCTTGCATTAAATTGCATTAGAGAGCCACTGACAGCCTCCATTCGCTCTTCACACACACGCACGCACGCACGCACACACACACACACACACACACACACACACACACACACACACACACACACACACACACACACATATTGATCTCTGGAGCGCCACTGGATTATGAAAAATGGCTTCCAACCTTAATGACACTTCACCTGAGATAGACTGCCTCTCTCTGCTGCTCTGCCAGTGAAGCACAGGGGAAGCAGTGGTAAAATGTTGTCCCAGTCTGTCCCTGTATCTTCTCGAATTGATTAACTGTTGAAACAGAGAAATAAAGGAATAATGTATATTCTACAAATTAAGGATGGATTACCTAATGGACAGTCACTTGTTGGCCACATCGTGGCTTACAGGACAGTCAGTTCATCAGAGTCAGAGCAAACGTTTGCACTCCAGTAGTATCATGGATAATCTTTCATTACATTATAATAATTTTAGTTTCTGAAGTTCATCTGTGTCACTGCAGCACAGTGAGAGTGAGACATATGCTAAGAAAACCTGCTTCTATAAACATGCACAAATAATGAAAGAGTAAATAATATATTTACACATTACACATTCCTGAAACATCAAATATAGAATCAAACCAGACTTGCAGCCAAGTCTACCTCGGTTCACACACTTAAGGCCCATCAATCAGGGTGATTTGAAGGCAAAGAGTTAATTTTGCTTGAGTTTCATAATATTGCAAAAGATGTCAACATTAATGCACCAAATCTAGTTACACTTGAACAAAGTAACCCAGAGTAAATTGGAGAAGTGCTACAGCAGCCCCCATTGTTGGATTTGCACAGAACAACATGGTTGATCAAATTGACTCTCAAAGAACAGCAAATAGCAGCCAGACTAGCAAAAATGAGTTTTGCATAGTTTGTGGAATCTGTATGGAACATACCACTTTTAATACTGCTATGTTAACAGAAAACAGCCATAAAACTAAAACTATAGACAAACTTGCAGTGGGATCAAACCGTGTGATAAGGCAGATGGCCCAGCCCAGCCATGTTGATGTTACTGCATTATCATATAAGTACCAGTACTCATGGTTTGGATCACACCTACCTTTGAACTGGGCCTTCATTTTGATCTGATTTTGATTTTTGGCTGCGTCTTGCACTGATGAGCCGTTCTTGTGCTGACAGAATCTCACAGACAGAAATATAAACATCTGGGAAACTTAAATTTGCTACAGAAGCTACAAAAGGTTTCTTCAGGACTACATTTTGCCATGATGACACACGCAGACTCACAAGGTGAAAGCAACACTGGCCACACTGCTGCCGTTGGTGATAAATAACATTTGTGCATTTCTGACCCTAAGACAAGAAGTTTAAAGATTGTGCAGCATAGAGTTGTCCCAGTCACTCATTCATCTTGTTCTGCCACTTTCCCTCTGGTGCACGCTGATGTGCTCACAATGCTTGTTGGTCGTAGTGTTGACCACTGTTAATCACCATGTGCAGCTGAGGCTGATGGAAATGTTAATACTTTTGCAAGTAGTTCATCTTTGCTAAAGATTAAATACATTGAAATTTGGACCAGAAATGTTTTAAAATGAAAAAAACTGTGCAAAATGCCAAAAACCATCAAATAGTTGTTGAGACATTTCACTTAAAAACACAAAAGTCAACCTCATAGCAGCAATATAACAATAACTTAGTGACTAGCTTCCATGCTAGCTGCTAGCAAGTAGCACAGTACACTGTGGAGCTAACTGAAGCTAAGCTGACTGAAGCGTGTCCGCAAAGCAGCCTCAGATGACTGGGGCGTCACAGCAGGCAACAGGGCTCTATCAACCAGCCTCCCAGTAAGCACCGCTGGACACCAGGCCAGGACTGAACAGCCTCTGAGACCAACAGATCTGTTTACAGACAGGGCTACAGTACAGAGGTGATTTACTGCAGATCTGACCAGGACTGTGGCTGTGGGATGAGAAGACACGGCAGGCGGGAACAGCAGCAGGTGAAAAAGGCGTGTATAGCCAGAATATTTTCATAATTTACTCTGTTAATTGAGGATTTATTTCGACCGAAGGTGACTGTTGAATAAAGATTGTTTTGCGATGAATTAATGAGGATATTAATCTTATTTTAGTTAGTCTACTTAGGTAAAAGAGAGAAACTTGAATTCAGATGATGTATGGTTGTATTTCTTTGATTTGATGAGGAAAATATGTGTAAAATATCTATTTTGTGAGTTTATTTGTTGACTTATTACTAGTGAACTAATTTCTAGGGCTATCAGACTATCACCTCTCAGGAGACAAGGTGGGCTGAGGCTAGCTGGTTATGCTAACTTCACACTGTTGATGATGTTTTTTTTCAAGTCTTATTCAGTTTTGGTCATATCTAACAGATTGGCCCTTTGAGTATATGGGCCATTCCAGAATTGAGGATACATTTCAAGTATAGAAGAAAACTAAAAATAGGATTGATTTTTTTCATGAAACCTTTTTTAATCTATTAGAAAACACAAGTTACCATGTTCAGTATTTACTGATCTTAAACATGTACGATTTAAAATGTTTAATCTGGAGAACAATGTAGAAACTGGAAAATGTCAACTCTGTTAGAGACAAATTGGGTCAAATATGTAATCAACAAATGTAGTACAATCTAAAACCCTGTCTTCCCTCAGAGAACCTTTATCTCTACATCAATTAATTCAACTTTTATTCTAATAAGACTGAGACTTTTTGTTTTGGAGTACAAATATCAACACATTCAACTGAAGTCACCAAGACATTTTAACTTAAGTTAGCATTAAAAGTGTATTAAATGCTTTGAAATTTCATGTGGTAGGAATGTTAGTTATGACACAGCTTCTGATCAATGTTTTAACAGTAAAAACATCTAATGATGATTTTAAAAGCAAAAACCCTGAACAAACAGAGCTGATATGAATAACAGAGTTGACTACCAGCAGTTAAAAGACCAAAAACAACAACAATATTCTGCCTGACTCTGAAACTTTTAAAACCATTTCTGAATGTAAAAAAACAACTATTTAATTACACATAAAGACACACTGATTACAGAATTTCCTGAACTTGAATTATTACTGCATATATCTCATGTATTACTGATCTGAAAATTAAAATAGCTTTCAAAATGTGTGTTAGCTAGGAATAAAACCCAACTTGCTCAGACCAGAGGCAAGCACGATAACCAGTCAAACAGCTATCGACAACCTCACCATACTAACTCCCTCAGGCCCTGGATATGTCAACTCAGTCATTAACAGTTTCTGCCCATATTTCTTTGTCTATTCCTTCATGACATGCCATCACTGAAGTTGGTTGTGTGATAACTCTGAGGACACCATCAGAGAGATACCACAAAACACCATCATGGATCAGCCAGAGGAAGTGATCTCTCTCCACTCTGTGCATGTGACGTTTGCATGGGTCTCATGGACCTCGACAAGGTCCTAGGATAAATGTCATCATCATATTTGATGACACACCACTGTCCAATGATATCCTCACTTTCCTACTTGATTTCATTTGTGGTGTGCGTTTAGAGCACTTTGGTGTCAGAAAGGATGGAGTCAACATCAAACTCAAAGCTTTGTGTGTTGTGACATGTTCAGTGAAGAGTCTGCCTCGCTGAGCAGAGACAGCTGACGTCTCTATCATCTATTTACAGTAGCCTGTTGCAATTTATATGTTTAAGCTTACTTAGAACATGGACAGCTAACTTTAAGGCACATTCCTCAATTCTTAACAATTAGTTATATTTTTCCAAGAAATGGGTATTTATAATTAAAGGTGAATTTTTTTTTACGGGCCTATGAACAAACAAAGAGAGAGTTCTTGAAACAGTATGATGAATAGCAGTTTGCAAGAGCTAACATGAGTTTCAGATTTATGTTAAGCCATGTTTCCATTTGTATTTGAAAACTTTACAGCTAAACAGGCTTGTGTTCTGGGTCACAGTGGGGTCAGAACAAAAAGAGAACATTGCCCTTCTAAAGTCCTGAAGTTCAAGATCATAGGACTATAGAACCAAATTGTTACTATAAAAAACGTTTAATCAAAATGCGTAAAAAAAAAACATGCATACATTATGGAGTGTACCTTTAAGAAGAAACAATCAAAGAACTACACTTTTCTCAATCTACCTATGACTAACTGTATAGTTAACCTTTATAATGCACTAATCTAACCTGGATGTCTGTGGTTCAGGGTCTGGTTCAGGACTTTGCTGTGGTGTTTCTATCTCTACTAGTCTCTGCTGGGCCTCTCGCCAAAACTTGTACCTTTCCTCCTTTTCATCCTGATCAGCCACTGTGCTTGTCTGCCCTGCATTTCTCCTTTTGTGCCATCTATTTCTGTATTGTACCTGTATTGTCGTTGCCTTTCTGCTGTTGACAACTTCAACTGAAACAGAAATGATCCAATTTCCTTAATGTTCACCATAAATGTACCTTTTACAGTAAAATGAAGCAAAATCCATAATAAATGTAAAATAATGCAAAATGCTTAACTGTGATTGAGAATATTTAGCTCTGTTACTCATTGCCAACTCTGTTATCGTTAAACTCTTTAAACCATTAACAGAGTTGACTGTAACAGAGTTGACGTTTTAACGTTGCTAACCTCAAACCAGTGAGCATATAGAATTTATTTGAAGGCTTTGGAGATTTTTTTTGCCGTTTTATAACAGAAGTAGCAGAGTTGACCAGAACATAGAGTCAAACACAAAATCTGTTTTTGTATTACTGTAATTAAATATAATACAGAAAATAGATATTTGATGGAATTCATTTTATAACTGTGAATAGATTAAGCACAAAAAAACTGAAAATTACACTTAATTATTTCATGTATGTATTTCAAGCTGAAAGTATGAATCAGGAGCCGAAGACAGACAATCACGGGTGGGTTGATATTTTATTTGTTTAATATAAGTATTATAATTATTTAAATCTGTTTCAAAAAATCATTTTTTCATTTTAATAACAAAAGGTTTATCGGGGAGATGGCAGATGTATCTCCAATTCTAGAACGACTCATATACAAGCTTCACCTAACCAGAAATGCATCCTACAGTTCATGTGTGATGTCTGCTTCACTTCTGTGGGATTTAGTTTTTTCAGGAAGTGAAGCAGCAGCAAAGTTCATTAAAGTTGAACAGTATCTACTGCTTATCTATCAAGGTCCGTACCATGCTGTCTGACCAACAGCTGTTTAAAGTTGGTGGTCTGGTTCACTGTGTTCACTTCTTTTGACCTTGATACAGCTCTGTAGAGGCTGGCTCGCTCCTCTAATCAGCCTGCACCCTGAGCCTCAGCCTATTGTGTGTTTGTGTGTCGGTGATGTGAATGGAGGTGTGTGAGTCCCAGTGCAGACAAAGCTTAGTTATAGGATGCAGCCTTTCTGGCTCATACAGTGTGTCCTATTATCCCCAACATATTGGGCTGGTGAGCTACATTACTCATAGTGTTGGCACCACACCACAGCCTCAGCTCTCTTTCATCATCGTCTGCAGTATTGCAGTTTTTGAATGATGACAGACGGAGAGTATTAAGCAAAAATACTAACAAAACCAGTCAACCCTGCCTGCTTCAGATTGTCCACGACATGAGGTTTATATTGCTCAACAGAGCCAAGAGTTTCAAGGCGAGGTCAATCCACTCTTTAGTTCGCTCTTCATATCCAGCTTGTGTTGTATTCACATCATATCAGATCATGAACATTAGAGCTGCCTAATGGGAAAACTGTTCAGCCATTACATGTGATGCATGCTGTTGTTTGTACATGCAGATGCAGTGGCATTGTACTGGACAGCATCACAGTATATGTACTTGAATGAAGTACTTAACGACATTTTTTGAGCATCTGCACTTTACTACTTTTACTTCACTACATTTGAAAGACACACATTGGACTTTCCACTAGATTTCCATTAAGCTTCCCATTACCTTGAAGCATTGCTGGTCAGTAGATTAATTTTCTTTTCTTTTGTACAATCCATTAGGCTGTGCACTGTGCTCATCACAGCAGAACAATCAATCACTTTAAAGTACTACACCTACCTCGGTCAAAGTTTTTTTTTAACAGTTTGCCCATGGTAATGATGGCAACAGCAGATAAAATGACAATTGCTCACCAAAGCAGCACTCATGGGCAAGTCCAGAGATGTCTGCACAGAGCCCAAAGATACTAAAAGACAACACCCACCCAGACACAGTCTGTTCACCCTGCTGCCATCTGACAACAGATGCAGGAGTGAAGCTGCTGTACCACCAGACTACACAGCAGCTTCACTCCTCAGACTGTGAGACTCCTCAATTCACCCTTAACTCCGCCTAAAAGTTTTTCTTCTCAAGCATAAAAGGACTAAAACTTGTTGTACAATGCTGTGTTGATTACTGACAATAAAATTAAGCTGTTACCTTGAACTTTGGGTTGATATTAATTTAAATTGTTAATGAAAGTTGGCAGATTTCCTACAGTGACCTTGAAACCTGAGGCTGACAAGTATCTCACACTCTCAATTAAAAAGCATTTGAGAGAATCCACTGGTCTGGCTGTATTATTTCCGGTCCATTTTTATTATTTTCTTCTTGCCCTGGCACTAACCCTCTTCAAGTTGAGTGACAAGCTATATTACCAGTAATGGCCCATGAGAGCTGCTGCTTCGCACTGCATCCACACACAGCAGGGATGAACTGCTGTGTGTGCACCCATCGATTCCCAATCCAGTGTCTTCACCCCAGCATACACAGCTTCATATATTTAAACAGGCAACCTTGATAGATAAGTAGCGGAATTGGATATTTTCTGATTCATTTGACAAGTATCTGGCATTAACCAGCCCTGATCAGTTGGTATTGCTTCAGTGTTAATTCCCCCCCCCCCCACAC
>OMLP01000369.1:0-26788 GCA_900302685.1 Spondyliosoma cantharus | reverse complement strand
AGTGCGGTGGGGGTGAAGAGAAAAATAGCAACAGAGGAAGAGGGGAAAAAAAGGTAAAACAGATAGAGGTCACTGAGGAGTATACAAGATGTATATGGGAAGAACACACCAGGTGGTCCTGTGGATCAAATAAATGAACAAGGAATATGTGGTGGCTTGTTAAAGCGTGTGTTTCTGCGAACATATTTCCCTCCAAGCTAATCTAGTAGAGCCATTGACTCTGCGTATCACCGTGACATTCAGCAGAAAGGTCAACTCGTCGCTGGTATGCACGAGATAACGGGCCAGGCGCATCCACGGTCATCCACAGAAAAACAGTGAGATAAGACAAGATAATGCCACACAGATGAAGAGGTGATGATCCTGAATTCATTATGCATGAAATTTTAATTCATGTATGAATATCTGATTGGCATCCATTGGGGTTTTGCATGGTGCAATCAGCTCAGTGGGAATTAACTCATTCACAACTTCAGGGAGCTGATAGAGCAGTGGAAAGTGGGAGCAGGACTTAATGGTAGATGTACGATATCTCCATCTAGTGGAGAACACGTATCACAGCAGATTCATCTATATTATTGGCCGGATAGAGTATTTCCACCAAACAGTACATGGATGATTTAATCTCAAAATATATAAAGTCTGCAGTATCTCTAAATGACCTGAAGTTAGATTAGCTTCCACACTCATCAGAGCACATTGTGTCAACAGCATGACTTGCTAGTGCTCATTTAAAAAAAGGAAAGAAAACTTGTTAAAATGCGTTGAAACAGCTGACAATATGTGCCTTTTCCTCAATATTAAAAGGTACAATAGGTAAGACTTTTAGTTTAAAACATGCAATAACTAGCTTAAATTATCAATAGAATGCGCCAAATCGCACAAAATGTCAGTTTCTACATAATGTTGCTTTAAAGTAGGACACCACCATTTTCACATGGAGGTCAGTTTACTTGTCACAAGGAGTACTACTCAATCTGAAAACTGCTTTTGTATAATGTATTTTGTGGCTCTGAAGGAGCTTTTCCAATTTGAGAAAATATTATGTCAAAAGTTGTGTTTGAAGAAAGACATGAGCATATATCAGACAGCAGAAGTCTGATTACCTATTCCGACTCCAACGATGCCAATGTTGTGTTGGAATTACCAACTCCAACACGACATGTAACAGACATCATTATACTGTATATTTTATTTTACAGCCATTTTATACTTGGAAACATATCTAAATGTTCCATTCACTAGCCTACACAAATACGGTCCCCTACTAATACATCTTACACCCTCCCCATGGGTGCTGCTGTTGTTGTGTGATGTCACACAACTGCTCCCTCGTGAAGTCCAGGTAGATGTTTTTCCATTGTACTTTTTCTGGTAGGCTGTCGGAAACTTTTTAGTTATGAGTGGTCTTGAATGCAGCATATGAGTCAGGCTTTCTCAATGAAGGTCTACCTGACCTCATCAAACTGGAGTTTTGTGTTTATTATGTTCATTACTGACTGTTTGCTCACAAGGCGAATGCAACACACTGGCTACATTCCATGTCTTCCCTCTTCCCCGCTGGCCACACCAGCAACACATGTCATGCACTGACGCAGATGACCGGCAGTCAAAGAGAATGAGAAATCTCTAAATTACAACTGAAATAACTGAACAACAAAATGGCCACATCAGGTGGAAGAACTCTACCATTGGAGAAATTTGCTTGAATACTGCTTTAAAGAAAATGTTAGACATTTTGGAAAATACACTTGTTTTTGCTTAGAGTTAAATTAAAAAAAGATTCATACCAGTCTCATGTTTGTCTTAATACAGTATAAAGCTGGAGCCAACAGCCTATTAGTTCATCGTAGCTTAGCTTGGCTTAAAGACTGAAACCAGGGTGACACAGCTAGCCTGGTTATGCATGAACAAACAAAATCCACCTTCCAGGACCTTTAAAGCTCAAACATGATACAACATGTTCATTAATGTGCATTAGAGGTGATGTTAGTGGATTCCATTACATTTAGACAGAGCCAGGCTGTTTCCAGAGGGACCACAGGGAGTAAAGTTCAAATGAGGGGGAAGAGTTGTGAGAACACAATCTTCAATTGATTTTTATATTTCATTTCACACAAGCAGAGGTATCAGCTGCTACTGATCAGCCTCACCTGGTCAAGGTGTGGCTGTAGGTGTCGTGGGAATCGACAAACAAGATGTCAGTTGGTAAAGCTGGACTGGTAGGACCTGATTCAAGACAAATACACAATTGGAAACAGGGTAGTGTTATGGGTACTAGCACGGCAGCTGAGAGGAAAACACTTGGCCGCTGTACTGAATATGTAAATGTAATCAACCATCCAGAGCCCGTCATATGATTTGTCAGGGGAGCATGAGGTTTTTGGGCTGTTGTGGGTCTTCATCAGCTAGAGGGCGAAATGCAGGTGAAAATACAGTTTTAGAGAGCTGTGTTTATTATCCAGGTGTTGAGAATAATTATTCATCATATATCAGGTACACAGTGTGGAACTGCACAGGAGGGAGTGGAAACAAAAAAAGATTTATTATGAGACAGCACCAGTTCTTATTCATGTGTCTGCAAAGTACAAGTCACACAGGGCCTCAGTAAGACAGTAAGTCATGCGAACACAAGCGGTAAATGCATTCAAATGTATTCAATCATAATGATTTAGTGTACAGCACAAATGCTTTCTGAGGCCTGAACACATTTTAATCAATGCAAATACTCTGGACCTCAGTGGGTGTCATATCAAGTGAAACGGGGTAGCAGCGCCGTTGTTAGGCTCGAACAGCAGACCATGTCAAGGTGTAGTGTGTGTGTACACACATTAATCGGGTAGGTCAACACATCAATATTGCAATGTCTGAACATGCAGATAATCACTGTGTGTTCTGGTGAGGAGGCAGACCACAGAAAGCAGATACACTCTTAGCTTTGCTATAAGTGTCACTTCAAGGACTGGCTGTATTAAAGCCGTTTATTATTATAAATAAAACACTATGATACTGATGTTGAATGCACTCATATTTTTGTGTTATTCTCAGCAATTATAACATGGGAGATAGGGGAGCACTTGGGTGAGTTTAACAGCTTTACAGAGTGTTCTTTCCAGTTTGAAGGTAACTCCCAGTTACACGATTAGTGCTCGCTCTATTAAAGCCTCCTGCCATAAAGGGAAAAACAGATCCAAGCAAATCATTAATTTCATACTTTGTGAGGCAGCCAGAGCAGGAGGCTCTCTGACAGGTTTATCCCTCATTTGATTATGGATTGTTTGAACCTGCCACTACAGCGGTAAAAGGGTAACTCCACCAATTGTACCCATTAAAGTGTGTTCACAGGTATTTAAGAGTACTACTGCATATGTGAACAAAGTAGTATAAAGACTGTCTTGTCTCAGCAGGAAGCTACATGTCATCTGATAAATTGCCTACAGTGCATTGTGGGTAATTTAGGCACCAGGTTTTGAAATTCAGTCCACTTGTCTAGCGTTGCACTCCTTTAAGATTGTTGGAGTTATTATGGAGCATTTAAAAGAAATAATCAAAATCAATACAGCAGGACCAGAGATTTTAAAGGCTTTCATCTCCCTATTCAAAACCTACATTACCCAGAATGCAAATTATCAACTGAATAACATCACTGGAGTTAATTTATCAGACATGCAGCTTCTTATGGAGCCACAAAAGGCTTTATACCACTTTTGTGTGGATATGCAGTAGTACTTGGCAAGACCTGCAAACACACTTTAAAGTGTAAAATCGGTGGAGTTACCCTTTAATTGGTACAGTTGCATGTGTAAGGTATGTCACAGGATGTCACCGCCAGTCCTTTTTATGCTGTTTGGTAATTGTGAGTAGAGTTTGTTGTCACTTGGACACTAGATGTCGCTTTCGAGCATAAATGCATCAGATAACTACTGACTATTAGCAATAATTCTGATTTATATGACTTAATTGGCATAATAAGCAGGGTATTAAAGTATTTTAAAACGCTAATTTCATGTGTTAGACAAAGATGTGGAAAACGTATTCCTCATTTTTATCCACAGAATTTAACTAATAATCAGCTAAATAAGATCTTTGGCTAGTTTACAGGAAATAAGCTAATGAAGTGGTATGGAGTCGAAACATATAGCTGACCTCGGATCTGATTTTTCTACTCGGCTTCCCGCTCTCACTAATTGACCCGGCGGTGTGGATCTGATCCCAGGTCGGCCTCCTCTGCCTGCCAACACGCGGTGACCACGTGTCTATCAGTCCGGCCTGCCAGCAGACCATGTGGAGCAGCAAGATGGCGGCGCGCTGGAGGAGGAAAGACGGGGATTTAAATGCCGGCAATAGCGACCTTCTGACCAGCAACACTCCCCATGAGGTACCGGTTCGCCCATTTTACCCAGTGTGACATGTAAACAGCTGCACGCGAGCGCGTTTCGATGCTTTAAACAGAAGCAATTCGCCGGCGCGTGAGGCCACACGCGGCCATTGCGACACGTGGCTGTAGCAGGGCGGTAGTACTACTGAGAGAGGGAGCAGACTGAGCTACTCCATCTGTCTGGATCATGTAGCCACAGAAACGGATTAATGACGAGTTGGTGAATGTCGTTACATTTTCCTTCGTGTTTTAACATAGTCTCCTCTTTACATGTGGACGCTGACAGGGAGGGAGAGCGGTCCACTTCCTCTAAAGTACAAGATGTTCAGATAAGGCTGCACCCTCAGCTCTGTCCTGCAAACTACACTGTCTCCTTTCTTTAGTATTTTTCCAACTATACCATTAACTTGCGCAGTCTCAAGTTTAATTTCCAGATATTTCTAGTCAGATACAGGGATGAATGGCTTTACTGTCACTTATGAGCGTATAAATAACCTGTAACAGTAGGACAGGCTCTGAAGGCTGTGGTATTAGCTTGCCAGAGGTGGTGTGCAGGTTGTGACCCGCCTATATATGTCCCCTTGTCCCCTCGGTTAGCCTCCTAATTTACCTACTTGCACACTTTCCACAAGAATGAATCCTTGACCATGTGTATGAATGAAGCCACAGAGCAGTGATGGAATGTAACAAAGTATTTTTTCTTCAGTAGCCTAGTTCTTTTCCTAGTATTTTCCATTTTTGCTACTTACAAATACTGTACTCTTGACCACTACATTAAATTGATAACTTTGGTTTCACAGAGCCAAAATAGTGCGTTTTTGAATGAATTTATGTTGTCTGCAATCTGTTGAAAATAAAAAAGAATACACCACTGATATTCATGAATATCAGATCCAATAATCAGACAGATTGGTAATCAGTTGCCCCAAAGTATAATGTATGTTCCAACATGGAAACATTTATAATTTACTTGAACTTACACTATTGATATTTAAGTACATCTGTTGCTAGAAAATTACTGAAGGCTTTTGTATGAGTGACTTTAACTTTTACTGAAGTAATATTTTAATATGATAACTTTACTTTTACTTAAGTATAACTTGGTGACGTTTTTGCAGTACTGCCACTGTAACAGTTTCACATTAGCGTCGAAAGTATCGAAATATGGATACTGAACAGTTTCAAGTGGTTTAGTTTCTATGAGTGTCGAGACTCCTCTTCTAGCTGTGTTTTTGCTCCCCTCTCTTGCCGTAGTGCCTACATAGTCCCACCTCCTCCACAAGTAAATGAACATAGATGCTGTTGTGTTTAACACACAGTACACACGCCTTATTAAATCTATCTTTTATTACCCGTGGTATCGAATATCAGTATTTTTCAAAGCATTGTAGCAAAGTTTAAAAAATCCAGTTATTTTTACTTAATTCAGATTTATGTTCAGAAATGTCTGCAGCTTCATAGGGCTGAAACGATTCTTCATTTAATCATTTAGTTCAGTAGCAGAAAGTAAATTTACAGTCAGTTAATTATTTATTTCCCACTGGTTCCTGCTTCTGAAATGTTGGTTTTGATAGACATCAGTGATAGTAATTTGTGGTTTCGGGGTGTCTGACAAAACATGACGTTTGAATGCGTGAACTTGGGCTTTTAGAAATTGCAATCAGCATATTTCACTATTTTTGATAATAATGGATCAAATGGTTAATCAATTGATCAATCTTAGCAAAGCTTTATTTGTAGCCTAATTTTTTTTTTTCAATTTGTTGAATGTCATTTTTATTTACATGTCTCTCTGTTAATGTTCTCAATCAACATAGATTAAGCTTCAGCTCTGCTTCACTTTTCTCCACTGCTGTATTTGAAGCATTGTCAGATTTCGCAGCTCTTCCTGTTTATGCTGAGAATGTTCTAGCATGTCGCGTCCTGTGCCTTAGTTTCTGGTTGCACCCAGAGGAAGGAGTGAGTTGAAGTGTTGCAGGAGGCAGAAGTAAACCAGATCAGTGTGCATGTATGTTCACAGCACATGGATGTAATGTAATATTTGTGTCTCTGCAGTTGCTTCTGAGTCAAAGTGATGTGGAGATGGACACACAGTCCTGCATGGATCACTCAATCCTGGCCATTTTTGAGGACTCCACTGTTGCATCAGAGGTCAGAGTTAAAGCAGATTGCCACAGTAATCCATGCGGAGGAGTGACTCTGGGAGTAACCCAGTTAAGTAAGAAGTAAAGGATGAGAATTGGCTCATAAATTTTTGTTCTGGTTCCCCTTTTCTCAGGATAAGAATGGAGCAGAGGAAGAGAGTGCAACCCTGCTGTCGGCCCTGACTGAGATGCTGGACAGCGTGGAGGATGTTGACGGGACTCTGTCTCCCTTTGACACTCTGCCTGACACTCAACTCCTCACCCACCCAGAGCACAGGGACAACTTAGTGGTGGGTGCACACTCAGGGATAAGATGCATAACTCTTCAAAAACTTTCATGTAAACAATTACGGGTGGGCGATCCACCCAAATAATAACAATCCACAATCTAAATTGCGATCTTTGTTCTCAATTTTGGAGTGCACTGTAGATTATAGCAGACTTAAAGTAGCCTCAGAATGTCTTATTTTGCACCACTCAAACACAATGATGCATTAAAGATAGTTCTTCTAGGCACAAGCTCACCTAAAAGTCACGTTGCACTGTTACAACATGTTGCCAGAAGTTTGGAAACAGAAGTTAGAGGACCTTCAAGATCAATCACAATCTAAAAATCATCAGATTGGTTACATCTAGAAGCAATAATCAGATTTAAATGCATTATCTGAAATCCAGTCCACTGCAGGATGGCAGTCCTTCCCGATCATGCTTTTCAAATTTAGATAACTATGAGCAGCTCATGGTGATCACATGAATTTGCCTCATAGAAAGCAGCTTTATTAGGACTTTATCCATGATAACTTAGATAGGGATCAACCATAGGCTTTGACAAACAGAACAGAATATTTGTGAGCACAGTAGTGAAGTACCTACAAAATAGGCTTATATTAAATATAATGTCCCATTAATAACCTTTTTGGCTGTTCTAAAGATCTGTTTTTTTTTTTTCTCTTGTCTTCAGGAACTATCACTTGCTGACAGACTCAGACCAAGATCCAAATCGCCAAACATAACATTCACAATTAAGATTGATGGCGAAAAGGAAGATGAGAGCAAATTAGAAAAAAACTGCCCTTCACAGCTGCTCAAACAGCAAAATCAAACATTGTTGCAGTCCAAAAGTAGGAAAACAGAGGCTGACGTAGAGGTCTTTACCTCAACTTCTCTCATCAACCTGGTGAAGGTCATGCACTCCTACAGTCTGAAGCTGCATGTGGAAGAGGATGGGGATAAGCTGATTAGGGACACATTATTCTCTCAGGAGGAGGTGTGGAAGTATGAGAGACCCACTGAAGAGAATGATGAAGAGATAAATGTTGTGTCTGATGATGAGGTAACAAAGGAGGAAGAAAAGGGAGATGAAGAATGTGATAATGACAAACTCTTGAAGAGTGCGTTGCTGAATGGAAACTCATCTAGAGCTCAACCATCCAGAGAGAAGAAGAGGGTGAGCTTTGGCCCTGTTCAAGTGCTTCCCTTTGATGAATCAGTGGAAAAGGGAATGAACGACAAAAACCTAACAACGGTGCTCACAAGTGAAACTTTGTTGGCTCCACTGAACAACACAAAAGCACTTGAAAATCCAGCTAGCTCAGCGCTTGAACCCCAAACAGTGTCCTCAAAAGTGAATAGTAACAAAGCTGAAGTTCTGCAGCCTAAAGGTGAGACAAAGGCCAAATCACTGAGCCTCCAACAGTACAGACAGCTGCGCCAAAAGAGACAGCCCCTGATGGAGAAACCGGGGAACTACACCACCAAGTGGCCCTCTCTTTCTGAGGCCCCCAAGGAGCTGACCCCCATCCTCTGTTTACAGGGGCAAAGACAGAACAGCTGTGGACCAAAAACAACACAACTTTACCCAGGTGGTAAGAGAAGTGGTGCTGATCAGCTCCATAGATCTCAAACTCCAACTCCTCCATCCAGGCCTCACCCCTCAGAGGCCAAACTATCCACTCCTCTACGTTGCAGTGGATTAAAGTGCCCGCGGACTGAATCCAATACCATCTCCCCCGCTAGTCCACTGCCAGCAGTCACAGCTAACCCAAATGTTATTGCGCCTGAAAACAAAAAAAGTCCAGTAAAGAAACCATCACTGCTCAGTAGTGATCCCCCAAATCCTGTTCTCCTCCCCCTGCAAGTTAGCCGGACAACCTCACCATCCACTGACCACTCCTCATCAGAGGTCAAAGTGGAATTCCTCAACAGAGACTCTGACCTCGACAGCACCAGGCACTTTCAGGAAATCCAAAATAAGTCCTCAGGCACATCTCTTCATCAACAGCCATCCTCATTAGGGCCGAACTCTGAGGTGTTAAAAACTCAGGACTGCACCATCCAGTTACAGGAAATTAAAAACAAGCTTGCAGAGATAGCTTCAGGTGCTTCCACTTTATCTCCAATGCGAGTCAAACCTTTGGTAAGGCCTCAAAAATGCAGTCCGAACTCGATGAAAGAAACCAAGCTGGAACCAAAGACTGTGTCATGTAGTCAAATAGATGCTCACACACCAGTAAAGGAAACATTGACAGAGGTTTCCCCCAGTAAATCCCCACCAGAGGAACCACTGCCAAGCCTTCACTTTGACTGTAGAGAGCAGACTACAACCGCTGACTCAGGTAAACTGTTGAAACATGGCCACTGAATCTGACACAACTAAAGCTGAAGATGCTAAGAATGTGTGGAGAAATAAACACCATCTTCGTAAGTAATCTTTTCATGTCTGTTCTTCTTCTACTTCAGGAATTGAAGCCCCTGACCTGACCAGCCTGCTGGAACAGTTTGAGGAAACACAAGGTGAGCGCTCATATTACTGATAACACTGTGTTGTTGGATGCCTACGTCAGGTCTTGTGTAACCATGTTTTGTTCTGTTTTGTTCTTCTTACTCCAGCTAAAGAGGAGCGAGTTGAGCCCCAAGTGGAACAGCTTGAAACGCTAAGCACTTCAGACTCACCCAGGACCCCAGAAACCCTCAGGAATTTACCTCTTCAAATGTCACAGGGAGTGGACATCCCAGAGCCCCTCGGCACTGAAATCATCCTCAGCACTCTACAAGATCTGCCAGCAAAGCGCAAAAATCCTCCATCTAAGGCCATTCAAATAATCGACCCCCGTCCTCTACCATCCAAAAAGACACACAGTAGCCTCCCAGAGTTCCCTGCTGCTCTCCTCTCACCCCACATTTATGCATCTATATCCTCTGATCACAATTACTGTGGACCTGTAGACCATTCACCTACAAACATAACTCAGCACAGCAGAGCCTCTAAACTAAAGGATATTACTCAAACTGCTGATGAATCGCAGGTGAACAGCCATAACTCAAGTGCTGCTGCTGAGTGCAAACAACAGACCTCCACAGGTGACGTTAAAGCCACCATCATGAGTGCTGTTAATAACTCTACAACGTCTGTAACGCAGCATCTCTCTGATGATACAAGGACCAGACCGGAGACAACCCTGTCCACAGTCAATGTTCTGTCACTCTCAGACAGCACTGACACACATCAAGACTGTGGTTGTGCAACTGAAGACAAGACAGCGGCTTGCACCCTGCCTACACCTCCACCCAGCCCTCCTGTCAGAGGGAGGGACAAAAGACGCTTTCGGAGAAGATCTCCACGTTCTGACTCAAGCTCAAGCTCTTGTTCCTCCTCCTCATCCTCATCCTCCTCCAGCTCTGCATCTCCCTCTCCAAAAAGACAAAAGTAATCATCTTGTGTTCTTCATGTTCAGTTTTAGTCTTTTGTCTGTCCTCTTTGTGTGTCACTCCTAACTCTCAATCTGCTTGTCTCGCAGGCGGCGTCACAAGCGTTCAGAGAGCAGTTCATGCTCGTCGTCCCTCTCTCGCTCTGCTTCCCGCTCGCCCCCTCGGCACTACAGGTTGTCTTGCTCTAGTTCGAGATGCAGCAGGTCTAGATCCAGATCGTGGTCTAGGTCCCCATCCAGATCCCGATTACCATCCCCACAGATTTGCCGTAGGCGGTTAGGAGATGTTTACAGGTCAGTTAATGTTGAGATTTTTAGATGTAGACGTTTGTAGATAAAATGTAGATTTCTTTAAAACATCAATGTTCCATCCATCGTCCCTACAGAAGCAGAGAGTCAAGGAGGCTCAGGAGAGAGCACGAGATCAGGATCCAGAAACTTAAAGCCATAGTGAGTAAAAGATTACTGACACATGAGTTGTGTGTGATTCTTTTGGGTGCATAATGAGTGATTAGTAATTATAAAAAAAAAAAATGCTGTCATACAGGATGAGCGCAGGGTGGTGTATGTCGGCCGCATCTGCAGGTCTATGACACACAGCGAACTGAGGGAGCGCTTCTCTCAGTTTGGAGATGTAGAGTGTGTGTCGCTTCACTTTAGAGAAAGAGGGTAAGTGTGCACAATTTAAAATTTAAGTTTTATTTACTTTAGTTATGTTTTTTTGTTTACAGTGTATTTGTACCATTACTCTGTGTTTATCCGTAATATAATCTTGCCCCTTTGGTTCCCATAGGGACCACTACGCCTTCGTCACATTCTACAACATGGATGATGCTTTTGCAGCCATCGATAACGGCGGAAAACTAAGGAGGCCTAATGAGCTGCCATTTGACCTCTGCTTTGGGGGAAGAAGACAATTCTGTAATTCAAATTATGCTGACCTAGGTGAGACTCAAAACCGCAAAGAAAGTAGAGCACCTCATTATTGTGAAGGTTGTAGTTCTTTTAGCTTTTTATAGTTTTTCTGTTGGCATTTCGTGTCAAAGCCCTGTCACTGTTGTCTTTGCTGGCGGCCCCACAGGAACCTCAATTTAATAATCCTGGTAGAATGTCTGAATTAACTGATTTGATAATTCGTAACGTTTTCATCCAAATGTGAGATCAAATGTAAGCAGCCCTGGTGTAAAGTGAAAATCTAATACCCCTGCAACTCTAAATTTGCTTAGAGTTGCAGGGGTATTAGATTTTCACTTTACATCAGTGTCAAAAAAAGGCATCATTCAGTGGTGTATCAGTGACTCTGTACACCTCTTGTCATTAAACACAACAGTAAGCCTGTAACTGTCCTTCTCCTCTCCAGATGCAAACAGAGATGCAGAACCGTCTCCTGCCAAGAACAGGTTTGAGGACCTTGACTTTGATCAGCTTCTCAAACAGGCGCAGAGAGGATTAAAGAGGTAGCAGAGCTGTGTGGGAGAACACCAAGCTGGATGTGGCACAGACGAAAAGAGTTTTGTTTTATTTTGTTTTTCATGAACCTCAGAGCCTTATGCTCACACATATGTAGCAAGCATTTGTATGTTAGTAGTTTTTGCATGTTTTAACACTTCACATGCATGCAGTTTTTGATGTGTACAGTTAATATGTACAAATATGTAGCACTGTTAATTTGAAATTGTGTATTAGTGAAACCCACAAAAGATTGTTGTTGCATTCCATAACACTGATAAAGTTTTATATATTTGTATAAAAAAATAAAGGCTGTTTATTGTGTTTCCTGACCATGCCCCGTGTGAGTGAGTCAGCATGCACAATAGCATCAGGGTTCTATCACTGTTTGATATTTTGAAGCTATCCACTGAACAGCACAGATTTGACCTACAAGCCTACTAACCCTAACTCACCTGATGTCTTGTAGTAATGACTACTGAGGGAGTCTTGTTTCATCAACATCCAGTCAGTGTGTTCTGCAAGCACACAGTCTTAAAGACAGCCTCTTAAATGTTTTAATAGAGATGATCTTGTTCTTTATACATCAAGTCTTTGTAACCTGTTTATGTCTGCTTTCTTCAGATGCTCAGCAGCCTCAAAGACTGCCCTGTTAAATAGTAAAGCATGGAATAAGATGTGGATTTAACTTCGGCATATCAAATGTTCCATCACAATTTTCTCCCTGAGGCAATATTGTGAGGTTGTTCTCTGCTCTTTTAATAGCAACTTCTCGTTGCAGACATGAGTTGTTGAACACAGGTGTGCTTAATAACACTACTTATAAATGTGCACGATTGATAGTTTTACTTGTGCATCACTACTACAGGGCTCATTAAACTGCTATTTTTAATATCAATATACACATTAATACTCCAAGGAGAATATTTATGTGTCTTAAAACATCTATGGGGAATCTGCTGGTAAGTAATGTTCAGGTTTCCACGCAGAACTTGTTCTTATTGAATTGTTTCGAGATGTTTCACGCCAGTAATTTTGCATAGCAGAGCCGTAACATCACTTTAAAAATGATATAGACTAATATCTAGTCATTTGTGAAATGGTGATTGTTGGGCCTCTGTAAGCTGACACTTTGACACATTATTAGTAGCCCATTCAACTGAATAATGTGTGAGGTGAGTAAGTCAGTACCTAAAATGCTAGTAAATATTGGTCACAGATTCAAACACATAAGTATGAGAAATGTGACCAAAGGAAAAATTATGAAAAGGCCTGCAATGTACATCGAAACATGTAAAAACTAAACTAAAAAAAATTATTTTACAACCTCAACCAGCGGTGGAAGGAGCTTTTGGACATTTTTACTTGAAAAAGTAGCAATCCTACAGTGTAAAGTACTGTAATACAAGTGAAAGTGCTGCATCCAAAAGATGTTGTACATGTAAAAAATCTTGAAAGTTAAAAAGGTCAAAGTTTGCACCTACAGAAGCTCCTCTCTCCTAAAGAAAACACTGCTCGTGAAACACCTCAGCAGTTCCGCCTTCAATTCCGTGATTTTGTGACATCATGAAAGTCTGCCATAAACTCTACACTGATGTGTTTCTTTTAATGCTAAAGCTAAACCCAAAATAAAACTATGAACCTTAAAATAAACATAATGTCTCCTTTAAATAATTTAAATACTTTTATCTTAATGTTTTAATATATATCTATATATAATTATATATTGTATAATCATTTGTTAGTTGATATATATGTTGTATCAAAGGTACAATATTTGCCTCCATAATGTAGTGGAGTATAAGTATAAAGTAGCATCAATTGGAAATGCTTAAGAAAATAAGTACCTGAGTAAATGTAGGCTACTTAGTTACATCACATTACCTTAAACAATACTACTCATTTTAGTTTACTCACAGAAATGTCATTGTTTCTGTGCTTCGTGTTTTCCGGTGTACTGTCCCTTTAAGATACGGGTACACTGGCCCTTTAAGACGTCCACCCGGTAGTCAGACGCGCGTCCAGTCAGCGTGCGCCTGTATCTGAGGTGAACTTCAGTCATCACAAAACAAGAGCTGCCTTTCTTATCCGACCACAGTATTTACAACTTCACACTTCAGGCCACGTTAGCATCATGTGGCGCAATGCATAAAAACGACCGTTCTGCGCAGGCGTGAGAGGACGGCGTAATAAAAGTGACGGATATTACAGGTTGGCGCACAAAGTAATGAGTGACAGTAGCGCTGTGTCAGTGCGTCTGTCTGAGTATTAGTACACTGAAAAGAGAGGACAGCCTGACTGTGAACCATGTCGACACCGGGCAGCGCCAACAAGGAACCAACCGCGACGAGGCGGTTCATCAGCGGAGTGGTGGAGGGTGAGCAGACTGGGACCAGGGCCCCCAACCTGAACCTGCAGAGCTCCGATCATCCCAGTGATGATCCTGTTACTGTATACACTCAGCCAGGCTGCACGATAAGGGGATTTGCCTTAGCTAGATTTTGTGGATTTGTGGATATGCAGTCAGGATATCGATCACTTCTGCTTAGGTGACATCATTTGGTGCATAACTTGACCTTTGCTTGCTGCAGGTTTTTATGGGCGGCCGTGGACTATGGAGCAAAGGACGGAGCTTTTTAAAAGGTATGTGGGCTGACAGCAGTGAGGGAGGGCAGGGCAGGAACGCAATTAAAAATGGAGGTTTATGTTGACTGTTGCTTCACACTGGTGTTTATTATATAGACTCCTCTATTTGTGTCCAGGAAATATTGTCTCCCGATGCCCACTTTCAGTGCCACTTTTTAAAGATCCTTTAAAAGCAGCCCGATCTACTGCACTCACTGTCATTTGTCATCATACAACTGCTGATGTGACACTTGATGTGACCGATCACTGCTGGTGTTTGACAGAGAACAGAAGTGGGGTCTGAACACGTACCTGTACGCGCCCAAGGATGACTACAAACACAGGATGTACTGGAGGGACCTGTACTCTGCTGAGGAGGCAGGTGAGTTTGGAACGTCACATGTCCTCCTCGATGTTTGGAGGAAACCTCATCCGTTTGATCTGGATGGAGACAAATAACCAAAATGCACAGGACTGTCAAACAGCTCCCAACAGGAAACCGAATGTATTTACTTGTCAAAGAAGCCAAAATGGGAATCATTTTTTCTCTCTAATTAGAACTGAGTCTAAATTGGTTGATGTTTGCAACCAGTATTTCTGACATTAATGGGCTGTCTACCTGGGTATCCCATAGGGGTACATTTGTGCTCTTAAAAAGGACTGTGCAAAATCCATGCACACCTGTATAGAGAGAGGTGTGAAATGTCAAAAGCGCATACCTCTGCTGAGGCCTAACAGTGGCCTTTAATTCAATCAAGCCTAATCCAATATCGATTACTCTGATTGCTCCATATCACTCTAAATATTAAACCACCCATAACTGCTCCACTATCATTAAAGATCAGCAAAGCTAGGATCTGCATCAAGTTGTACTCACTCATAGATGCCAGATTTTTCATCAAGATCCATGCATTCTTTTCTGGGGAATTAACGAAAATATCTAAAAACACACTCTCTTGTAATGTTGGAGAAAGCGATGCAAAATACGTGGATTTGTCCCTTCATTCAGATCCACATCCAAAGTGATTGGGGTTTATTCTTGAACTCAGACCCATCCTCCATGCAAGCTCGGTGGACAACCATTGGTTAGTTTTTGTGTAATCCTCCTGACAAACCAACACACAAACATACACAGGTGAAATATAACCTCCTTGGCGTAGATAAGAAATCTGTCAAGTCAGAATTTCCACAGCAAATGATGTCTTTTAACCCCTTTTCCTAAACAGACTAGATGTAGTTGTTAGTCATGACTTGGTTAATGAATATAATCCATTTCGACAATTTTCATTCAGACCTCTAAATTTGAAAACATCCATCATACTTTATTGTATCATGAGGGACCCACATGTATGTAAACATGTTGTGGTTGCTAATCTACCTGGGATATGAAGCAAAAAAATGTATTCAAGCTGTATTCAAGTCAGTGTTAGCGTCAGGATCCTCGGTCACAACTGTGCAAAGCTACGCTCATGAACCGAACCCAAAAAAAATGTGATAAAACATGTAATAACACAATGTGATAATCTATTTTTTTTTTTATCTCATATCAGTGTCCTTATCATACCAAAGTCCCATTCTGAGTCATCATTATCTCTTCAGAGACATTGTTTAATTGCTCTGTTTGGAGCCTCTCAGATGCGTCTTATCAAAATCGTGATAGTGATGATTTGGAGTTTGAAGTATTTGAGCCATCATGTCTCTGATGACTCCAAGTGGACTTGGGGCCATGACGTATTACTATATTTGCACGAATTACAGTGATGCCAGCAGTAGTGAGAATAAAACAGCTGATGTGAATTTATTGTGACTCCACGTGAGAACCTTGGCATTTGGTATTCAATTTGTTTGAGAGCCGTTGATTGCTGAACATCGCTCATGGCTATCATCATTTACTTCCCCTGCATTGAAGATATGTCTCTGACTGGGAGAGCGCTTTCTTTTCATTACAACATCTCTTTTTCTTTTCCCAGAACAACTCATCGCGCTGATATCAGCAGCCAAACAGCACAATGTCGAGTTCATCTATGCAATCTCTCCCGGCCTGGACGTTACTTTTTCCAACCCCAAAGAGGTCGCCGCCCTGAAGAGGAAGCTGGATCAGGTAGGACTTTGTTTGCAGAGGTGAAGGGTGGAGCACAAGAGATAATGATAATAACTTTACGGTTCTCTGAGTGTTTGTTTGCTCTCCACCTTAGTTTATATAAAACAGGCAGCAGTAAAATGGAAGCGCTTCATACACTGTAGGTAGGTCAAAGGGCAGCAGATGGCACTGACACTGCTAATATGTGTCTGAGCCTGTTGCATTGTGTATCATTTCAAGCTCTTTGTGTTTTTTTTTTATCCAAAACCAACTTTACAAAATGATCTGAGGCCCTCCTCTTTGTCCCTCAGGTGAAGGAGTTTGGCTGCAGGTCCTTCTCCTTACTGTTCGATGACATTGAGACTGAGATGTGTGCAGCTGATAAACAGGCCTACAGTACTTTCGCCCACGCTCAGGTGGCCATCACTAATGCAGTGTACCAGCACCTGGGAGAACCTGAGACCTTCCTCTTCTGTCCCACAGGTCAGGCAGCGGGGGTCACCTACAACTAAGAAGAAAAAGTTGATCCTGCAAAATGGTTAATGATTCAGTCCCATTGAACACAGCCTGTCTGCTTGTTCTGTCCAGATTATTGTGCTTCATTCTGCACTCCCACTGTGTCCCAGTCCTCTTACCTGCACACTGTGGGGGAGAAGCTGCTGCCTGGGATAGACATACTGTGGACAGGTGAGGCATCACTGAACCTGAATCTCATCTAACCTGTGTTCATGTGTTTTAAATCACATCTTGTAACATTTTTTCTTTCTAATTTGTGTTATTAGGTCCCAAAGTGGTGTCCCACAA
This sequence comes from Spondyliosoma cantharus, assembly GCA_900302685.1. NCBI lineage: Eukaryota > Metazoa > Chordata > Actinopteri > Spariformes > Sparidae > Spondyliosoma > Spondyliosoma cantharus. Next base: position 9,601 of record OMLP01000369.1, on the reverse strand, counting down.
AATCTCAGTTGAGTCAATTGAAGAGGTGTCCTCGGTCCTGAAGAGGGCACCAGTCATCTGGGACAATATCCACGCAAACGACTATGACCCCCAAAGGCTTTTCCTCGGACCCTACAAGGTAAAAAATCTGTATTATAATGACTTTAACAGTCGGTTCATGCTCCAGGATCTGTATCCTGAAATCATGAACGTTATCTCTCCTTCTCAGGATCGTCCCACTGAGCTGATTCCCAAACTGAGAGGAGTGCTCACAAACCCCAACTGTGAGTTCTACCCGAACTTTGTGGCCATCCACACTCTGGCTACATGGTGCAAAGCATTCCCTGATGGAGGACAGAGGGATGTGGAAATGGGTGAGAGCATAGTCTAAACAGCTTGTTACCTCATTAATATTGTAAATACTAAAGTGTGAATCTTTTCTCCAAAATATAATAGTGGCCCTTTTTAATTATTTATAATAATGACTAAAATAACGTTATTAATAAGGCACATTTCAAAAACAAAGCTACAATGTGTTTTTACAGAAAAAAACATATAATAATGACAAATAAGACCCAAAACTTAAAATATAGAAATAACAATAGACACCAAAAGCCATATGATAAAAGTGTGTTTTAAGAGGAGATTAAGATACCAAAGTTGCCGGCCTGAGATCCCCAGGCAGGGAGTCCCAAATGTGGAGGACAGCAGAGGCCTGGTCACTTTTAATTGTTAAATATTATAGTCATTACAACCAATATAAATGATTGATATAATGATTGTGGGGGAGGAGCTTGAAGCTGAAAATAAAAAAGCTTCATCTGCTCGTTCCTGTGCTTCACCGAGGATGTAACACATTTAAATTGAATGCAGTATTCTAACTCTGGATAGCTTGGATGCTTGCCTGTTTGTTTTAATGCAAATGCAGTCTGATATTATAAATAGAGGAGAATAGAAAATGGTTTCTTTTCAAGTGCAAATAGGCAGCACACAACATATTTTGAACATAGAAACATGATAGCAGTTGCACAGTATTTAATTGTGGAGTCTGTGCATTGTCTCAGTGTCTTTGGCCTCCATCACCAGGCGATGAGGAGCAGGACCCCTGCTACAGTCCGCAGAAAGCCCTGACCCTGGCCCTCACTGACTGGCTGCAGGAGTTTATGATCGCCGACCAACCTGGAGGTAGAAAGTCCTGAAAGAACGCTTTTACATTAATCAGCCAACAGTTTAATGATCTCAAAAGGCAGGGTGAAAACAGTGTGTCAGCACTCTCTTCCTCCTTCGTGGCCCTTGTCAGCTCGTCTCAAGAAGGAGTCGTCAGAGGAGGAGCCAATGCAGACAGACATGGGAGAGAGCTATGTTCCTGGACCTGATGAGAACCCGCTGTACACAGCCGAGCCCCTGACCCTGAATGACCTGAAGCTGCTGTCGGAACTTTTCTACCTGCCGTACGAACACGGGCCGACGGCCAGGAACATGCTGCAGGAGCTGGACTGGCTCAAGAATCAGAGACCGGCCGCTGCTGCAGAGACGGACAAGGTAGCGTCTCAAAAAGCAGACGATGTTGTTGTTTGATGTTTTTCATCCGCTACATTTACATTTTCTTAAACTTTTTGTTTTCAGACAGCAGAATGGTGCTCCAGAGCGCAGCAGTTTGACGACATGTGTGAGGCGGTGGTGCAGATGTTCAACCGCCTGTCAAATGCCCCGAACCGCAGCATCCTGTACGACCTCTACAACTACATCTGTGACATCAAGAGCGGGGTTGGTCTGGCTCGAGCCTACATCAAAACACTAAGTGAGTAAATCTGAATCTTGGAATGATGATCAAACTGCACAGCTTGGTGTGTAAGGGGTACAGTGTGCTGGGGGTATGCTGCTGTACACATGTTACAATATCAAATCTCTCTATAGGGCAATCACACCAGGGGTTTGCTGTGCTCAGCAAATGATATTTGTTTGCAGCTTATTTTATTATTATTATTTATTATTTTGCTTGTCTTAACCACATTAAGAACAAATTTGGATGTTATGTTGCATCTGGTGTCAACAGGAGGGCAGCATCCACCCTCAGCCCAGGTCATGAACAATGATCCTGAGCCCTGGGGCTTCAGAGGAGGCCTCTCTGGAGAGTTCCAGGTAACTTCTGAAGACAGTTTGTGAACCCTTCTAAGTGTATTTTATGGTGTTAATATCTTCTTTTACATAATGTATTCTGATTAATAACTTGCAGAGGATGCTGCCTTGCCATGGCAACAGGGACCTGTTCCGACATCCTCCCATGATGGAGGTTTTCTGCATACGGCCGTACTGCCCCGAGGACAAGGTTACGATGGCAGATCCTCAGATGCCATATTACATTTTGGTTAAAATTGAGTAGTGGTTTCATCAAGTATTGTTTTCTGTCTGTCCTAGATGGAGGTGCAGAGGGTTTTCAGGGAGATGCAGAGTGCAGGAGAGGGCAAAGTCCCGCTGATGGCGCAGCCTCCACTTGTCTGTGACGTGTAAGACAGTCTCACATATTTCTCTCTGGAGTATTTGTGCTCGTTTTACTCAAAGTTAACGTTCCCTCCGCTCCACTGCAGCCTGTCAGAAGGTGAAATCTCCCCATCACCTCAGTGTGCCCTCATCCTGGAGGATGAGATTGGGGTATGTGGCTACGCTCTGGGTCTCACCGACGCCAAACCAGCTGCAGCCAAGATTCAGGTGATCAAACGAAACATCTGATCTCTCTCCAGAACTGACGATGAACATAAAGTGCAATATTACTATTGTTTTTTCATTTTATTTCCTCTAGAGAGCAGGAAGTGATTCAGTGCTGGAGGACTTCCCTTCCCTGGTTACCATACAAGTGCTGCCCAGGGTCATGGATTCCTCTCCAGCAAATCGCATGATTGGTCGGCTGTTGTCCTCCATCAGGAGCAGCGGTAGGTCAAGACTGGGCACAATACCTCTGATAATTCCTCGATGGGGTTTAAGGAACTGGAGTGCAAATAATTCTCAAACTGAGGTTGAACAAGCTGGAGGTTCTCCACAAGGAGGAGCTGTTGAGTCATTGTCACATCACTAGTGTGCCGGCCAGTACCATCAGTAGGGTCAACGTTGATCATCTCGATTGTCATGGAAATACAGTAATCAGAAAGTTTGAGGATTGAGAAGAATGTCAGAGGTCAAATTGTTATTCCAAGCAAAGAGGAGCTTTCTTAGAATCAAATCATGGATATGTTTTGATCAATTCCATTTTAAAACAAAATCCTCAACCTCTCAGATTCTCAGAATTTTAAAGATTACATCTCAAGCACCATCCTGATTTCCTTTCCCATAACATTCCAGGTTCCAGGGGAGCGTTTTGCGAGCTGAGGCAGAGCGATCGCAGGATGCTCGACTTTTACACCAAACTCGGCTACTTCAAACCCATTAAAATGGCCGGTCTACCTCAAGACATCGTTGCCATGGGAACAAGCCTATGAAGAAGATCGATCAGTCTCCTCAGGTTTGAGATGTTTTGGGATACTGCGAAACAACTGTTGTCATTTTTAATCAGTTAATCTCACACATCATTTGTGTAATTTAGCAGTCATGACCATTTGTCCGTGTCCTCCCACATTATTGAAGGAAACGCTTCATGAAAATCGTGTAACAAAGTATTGTGTGATGATAAGTGTAATGTTATGCTACTGACTTTGTAGACATGAAATTTGTAAAATGTATAGTCATTTTTAAGATAAAATTGCACAATAAAGGGTTGACAAGATGTGCACAAGCTGAAGTTTCTGATTTGTTGTATGCATCAGACACATTAAAAACAAGACATAAAACAAAATATTCAAACAAGAGTAGATATTTTAATTACTCATACTTTGAGAGGATACAAAATAAGTATATGAACCATTAATCTTTAAATAAAACAGCTGGTGTTTCACTTGTTGAGAGAAGTGAATAATATTCAGTTTCTTAGCATGTTAACCAACATTTTAGCTGGACCTTCAGAGTGTCATGGTCAGATATAACACAAAGCCTTGTTTAATATTTCAAGTAACTTAAGGACATTCATTTTTTTAAATAATGTTATATCCTGTTTGTTCCCCTGAGTGTCTGACCAGCAGAGTTTGGCTGCAGGAGAGGAGATCCACATTACCTGGTGTTTGATAGACTGATCAATGTTAAAGTGTTTTTACCCAGACTCCTTTGGGATATCAGTAGCGTGTAATCAAATCATGACGTTTAACGCAAGGTACAGATTAAAGTATCAGCACTGACAGGAAGTAGTTAAAACTTATAGGATGTATTCACACTAGATCAGGCATTGCTGCGAAAATGCAAGTCGACCCATTAGTTTAAATGTGGGCAGTGCATGTAATAACTTTAGGTTGTAGCACAGCACTAATTACTGCAACTAGAGATGCACTGACTGTAATGTTCTTTGGCCAATTCAGTCAAAGTCTGACCTGCTGATTCTGATTTTGTCTAATCCAGATTTTTCTTTCTTTCCATGAACTATAAATAACATCACACGCAAACATTTTTTTTTTTTACCTTTTTCAAATGAAAATGTAATTGTATATTCATAATAAAACACTATTAAAAAACTAATACAAAATAAAAACTGTAAGCTGGCCTCACAGCAGGCCTAAATGACCTGTTACTAAAATGTCAAAGTGAATTTTAGCTCCCTCTTATAAGCATTTACGTATACTGGTAAAAAAAATATTGCCGCTATGGTTTTGACTGCAGATCCTTACCCTAAAGGATTGAATGCTAGATTAATACACGAAAACAGGTGGAACAGATCCCGAAATATCCTGTTATCAACTCGAGTTACATCGCTGTCTCTGCCCTTCTCCGTGTCTAACTGCTCCCACAGTGAAACACACAGGCAGCAGAGGAGATGAGAAAGGCATTAGAAAGTGCGATTGTAAATGACAGCAAAACGCAGTTGAGATCCTTACACTGACCTGAAATTAAAACAGTGCACATACTCTGAGTAAATAACACCAAATATTTAGTGTCTTTCTTTCTGTCTGCGGTGGGAGTCCCCAAAAAACAGTTGATTCTGCTCCCTGGTAGATCGATATCTAGCTGCAATGCCTCATTTAGTGTCAATACAGCCTAAAATATAAAAAATCTTTGTATAGGGTTTTGACTGAGTAGTGACAACTTCTGTGCGACTGGTGTGTAGAGCAGGTCACAGACTAGCTGCCTGAACCAGTCGCACACAACCTGAGCTGGTCAATCGCTGGTAATCATCCTCCCTTGGTGGTTGTGCTGCGGCATTCTCCTACCCTTTTACCTTCTCCTCCTCTTCCACTATCACACTGAATAGTTCTGAAATATATAACTTTGGGTCAATATTATTGCACATCAGGGTTGAAAGCGGAATGTAGCTCTAAGCACTCAGAACAGTGTTTCAGTCAACTTCTTAAAGTAACAGTTCACCCAAAAACTTCAATTTTGTCATTTTCTACTCACCCCCATACAGATGAGAAGTTGGACAAGGTTTTGTGGTTTGGAAATCATTTCTGGTGCTTCACAGCAAAACTGAAGTAAATAGGGACAAAATAAAATGGCTCCATTCAGTCAAGTGTAGTCCAAGACTCAGGAAGGCCAGAGATCCCAAATTGATGTGAGAAGCTAGTTACACCCTCATCACAAGGTTGAGCTTGTGGACACACTCCAGACAGGCTGCACACTAACTAAACTTTTACCTTAGTAGCTACAGTGAAGATTTCGGCTTAAAAAAAATCAGTGTGAATAACTAATTTTTGAAATAAATGTTTTTCAATCTCTGAGCTTCTAGTTGAAAGTTGTTTAGGAGAATACGCCAATGTTGTTTTGCTGTGAAGCTCCACAAATGATTAGACTACAAAACATAACCTTACTTTCCATTAACATAGGGGTGAGTAGTAGTGAACGGCTCCTTTTAATCTGCAGATTTTGTCTTCAGGGATGTGTGCACCCTCCGCCCTGTCCTCGTCAGATAAACTCCAGCCCTTCATACTTCACATCCCCTATCTTTGTCTCAGGCATCAGCACCCGACCATCTAGCGTGAAAGCAATGATGTAGGTGGCAATCCTGCCGGCATCTTCCTCGGATTTCAGAGCCAGAATGATCTGATCGTCCGTGTCTGGAACAAATTTAAACGAAGAGAAGCCGTGTGTTGGATTGAGCGGCCCGACGTGCCGCACTGATATGTAGCTGAAATCTGCAGGGCAGGACAGGAGGAGGTTGGTGGCGCGCCGCTCGTCTGCAGTCTCATCATAGTGCTCGTGACTGGCACGGCGAGGGAGGAAGAACCAGTGCTGGAGACGCTCGCTCCACGCTGCTGATTCATGGATAAGGTAGCCTGTAGAAGGGAGAGGAAAGAAAATATGCAGTTTGTATGTAAATGTGGGTGCCATCTTGGGTGTACTTCCTACTTTTCAAAATGCTGTTTTCTCTCCCTGCTATTAGTTTCAACAGTGTCCTGTCTAGTTTAACTCAACTGAGTGCAAATGCAATGCAGTAATGAACCTCAGGGTTTATTTATTTACTTTAGTATTTAAGAACCCCTGACACTAAACCAAAACTACCTCCTCGATGCCAATAATAAGATATTCTATGATCAGAGATTTGTTATATGTTGACAGGAATGTAAAGAAGAACCTCCCCACCCAAAAAAAAAAAAACAGGTCAGTACCTGGTGGTTGGATCCCTGTAGCGCTCCGCAGGGCGTTGTAGTGCGGCACCCAATTCTCATGTTCTACGTCACCATGGTAGCCAACAACTTTCACCCACTCTGGGTTGTTGTTGACGACTTCACCAGAGGTTGTGGTCCACTCCTTCCCAAGGCCGCCAACATACAGGTGCTCATCCTTGACTGCCAGCCACTCTGCCTTGAATCCTTCGCACAAAACACACACTGAATTGTGAGATGTCTCTAAAAACGACCACCAACCTTTTTTGAAAGTTTTGGTTGCCTTTCTGTTGCCAAATGTTTTCTACCGATATTCCAACTGTGGTGCAGAGCATGTTGCAGAGCATGATCTGAAAAGGCTCCGCTGGATTTTTTTTGAATACATACATGCATGTTTTGTATTAGTGCATATCAGATTTACAAAGCTGTTTGAGAATCTTCTCTCAAGAGGACTTACATGTGTGCATCACACAGAAGTAATACATTAATTAGAGACTGACCTTTGGAGACAGAGCCGTCGCCATCAGGTAATATAACCCAGGGAACAGCCTGCTTGCCCTCGATCCTGTACACCACACCAGTCCGGTCATCTACGCTGTACAGGTGACCGTTGAACACCACCAGCTCGGACAGCTCCATACCTGCAGCACAGACAGTCAAACGATGAGTGAACCCTCGCACTGATGTGACAACACAAACACAGGTACAGCATAACAGATCAGTGTGTCTGTATCTCTTTACCTCGTCCCTTTTCAGCTAGATGACTCTCCAGGGTGACCTTCTCAGCATCCCACTGCACCTCCAGTCTGTCTCCACTATCTGAAACAGTCAGGTAGCCTCTTTTCATGTAGCTGAACCACGTCTGATCCTTTGAACTGCGCGACGCCGTGTCCAAATCTGCGATCACACCAATACGGTAGCGGATTCCCTGCTTTGTCCTCTCTGGCAGACTTAACGGATATGTGTCATTGTAAGATTTTTCCCTTTTCTGGTGGCGGGAGAGGGTTCCTGCCGATTGTCTGTTAGTGTCCCAGAAGATGTCATCCTGATCCTCACTGTGCACGTGCAAACTGTGAGCCCCGTTTCTGTAGTAACCTTTGGCAGCAGAGCCTCTGTCCCCTACAGTCCGGTGCAGGTATAGCATGAGCACTAAAGCCAGAAGGGTCGCCACAGTGATTGCCCGCCATTTAGGGTGGAATCGAGAGTCTGAGGTGGTGGCTTGCGTCATGGACGCAAAGGCCAGGGGGAGGCCTCGGACAGCAACACCAAAGGAGGTCATTGGAGTATCGTCTTCATCCTCACAGTCAGGCCTGGACTTGGGGTGATGACCACTACAGCCTGGGATTGAGCACAAAGGCACATCAGAACAGAGACATGATGGAGGATGTGGTATGACAAAACTGAGAAAAAATAGTAAAGTGCAATTGCATGAACTGTAAGACAAGAAGCCCCGTACTTGTTTTCAGATGACGGGGATCAAATCACTATTTGTAAGTGCTTTTTGTTGTTATTTTCATAAGGAATCTGAAGAAAGTTTGAATAACAAACACTGAACACAATAGTTGGGGAGGATAAAAGAATGAGCACAGGGGGAGGAGAGCAACTTGTTGAGGAAAAAAGGCTGTTGTTTCCATTGTTCTCTGGTCACAACAGAGCTTTGTTGTGCTGTTCAGGCAAAACCTACAACATGCATGCTGAGTAGGTAGCTGGCGCGTCCAGCTTCCTCATGAAGACAAGTATATTATCAATCTTGCTCTGTTCAATGATTTTTTTCCTCCTGAGCCCCAAAAATATTTCTTTGAAGACTTAAACTGAATCACTAATCATCCAACTCAAGTTTCATTAAGTAATCCTAATGTTTTCACTTGATTCAGAGTTTCCCAAAGCAGAGGGGAGCAATCTTTCATGAAATAAAGACCAGAGTTGGTTAGAATGAGCCATTATCTGCTTTTCATTGAAATAAACAGGCAAAGAGCTGGTATAACATGCCAACAGACACCCTGCCTGCAGAAATATGACACGTGTTTGTGAGTGAGAGTGTCAAGGTGACCCTTGACTTTTCTGTTGTAAAGGGCAACAAACAGTTGTAAATTAGCTTCAGCACATTCACAGGTGGAGCTCCCTCAACAATACTGCCCTGAACAGTATAATGGGGTTTCTCCCTTTTACAGCACTGTATTTTATGGAGATATCGCCCAATATATCACTGTCAGTGTATATGTTGTCTGATATGAGCCAAATGAAACCTTTTTCTTTTTAAAGATTATAATACAGAAAAGGGTGTTTGTAATAATAATTAAATCCCTATTGGGGCTTACGGTTTTAGTGCACCGATGTCCCTTTAGACAGTTAAGTTTATTTATAAAGTGTAAATTATCCTGCCTCCATTACACATATTTACCATGTGTTTGATAACCACATTAAAAGGGATCACTGCAAAGATGTGTGTATGGCCTATGTACACTGGCAAAAGTCTCACGCATGCTCTATGGGCTACAAAAGCTCTGCAAAGATCCAGGTAATTTTACACCCAGGAAGTTGCACTTCTTTGGCCTCATACACCACTCAGCAGCTTTCTTGGAATGAACAGGGCTCCACCTCCAACACTGTATCCAGATTTCCAGCTTCAAAATGAGTGAGATCTTAAGCTCAATTAACATCTGTGTGGGACTGAGGTAGCAAACCACTTAAGGTTTAGAAAATAAAATTATCACCATTTAGCAACCCAAAACACACAACCGCGCGTCAACAAGATGTTTGTCTCTGCAGTGATCATGTTCTCCATGGTAAAGGTGTAAACACAGACCGGTTTGTAGAAATATTTGCGATAGGGTATTTGGTCTTACGTAAGTACACCACATAATCTTACATCACATACAGTTGCAAAGCATTACTCTCTGCCTCTTTAGCTGCTCTCGAAACAAGTTCACACTCCTCAGCTAACA
>OMLP01000367.1:0-10960 GCA_900302685.1 Spondyliosoma cantharus | reverse complement strand
ATAAGCTTTCAAATTTTTAATTCATTAAGAAAAGATGTCAGATGGAATTGAAGCTGTCTAAAAGTGGGATTTATTTCCCTAATCACCTCGTACGCGCACACACACACACACACACACACACACACACACACACACACACACATAGAGGAACAATTGCAATCACAAGGACACATACCTGCCCCTGAATGCTGTCTTTTACACACACCTAAATAGACTCTTATACTTAGTAACAGTCACACACAATAAATCACACATGATGGTGGCCTATTCAGGTCGCTGCCCGTGTCCTTTACGGAAAGCACACGCTCTTCCAGAGCTCAGAGTTCAAGGGAATCCAGAACGAGAAGCCTGACGTCAGCAGGAGGTGAAAAGGTGAAGGGTTAAGCCAACAGGGGTGGAGAGGAGGGGGGTGGTGAACCGGGACCTGTGCTGCCTTCAAGGCTCAAACTGCAGCCTGCTTTGTTACAATCACACTGTGCAATCCACAGTAAAAATACAGAGGGACGATCGGGTTACCACTGGCCTGGAGTGTGTGTGTATGTGTGTCTTTGTGCGTGGTAGGGGGGTTCATATCAATCCTGTGGCAGTCATTTGGAAACTATGCACAAGGATTCACACATGGGGGGTTTGGGGTAGAATGGAGAGAGGGGGGGGCGGCTGGCATAAGTTGGGCTTTACACTTTGAGGCGGTCGAGGGCAGCCTTGGAAGAAAAGCACGGAGTGAACTGAACGCCAGCCTGTTTGACTTCTCCGATCGACCTGTTGTTCAAACTCGAGACTGACAGACAGACAGACAGACAGACAGACAGGCTGCAGACACCTGTGGTGTTTACAGAAGATTTGTTAATGACAAACAAATCTTTTTCAAACCGATGATTCAATACAACATTACTCAAGTGATGTATTGTTGTATCTGTACTCCTACTTCTGAGATAAGTTAAGTTAAGTTCTATACCACTTGAATTGTTTATTGTCTGTACATGATGGATGACTGGACTGTTAGCCTCTCATAACAGACTAATTGGTCAATAAGCATTTTGCATAAGAAGGCAGAGTTTGTCTACAGTTGTTATGATCAAGGAGATCATGGCACTAAAATGTCCACATTTTGTGTTTTGCTCTGTGTGTATCTCTACAACAGGAGCGCAATGCAGAGAGTGCCATTGAGGCTCTGAAGGAGTATGAGCCTGAGATGGGAAAGGTTTACCGGGCGGACAGGAAGAGTGTTCAGAGAATCAAGGCCAGGGAGATTGTTCCTGGTGATGTGGTGGAGGTTTCCGGTAAGATTCCCCAAACTGAAGGCTTTCTTTTCACTGCTCTACCTGCTGAATGATCTCAAAGTCCATTAACCCAATATTAAAGAACAGTCACAACAATTGTAACTGGCTGCAGAAGAGATCATCAGGGTCACAGAGCTTTTATATTTGGTGAAGCATCGCTGTACAAACTCTCGAAGAACACAAGAGTCTCAGCTCAAAGTTCAAAAGCATCGGAGCTGGTTAAAATTTAGGACAATGCACAGGAAATCCTGTATTGTGTCAAAAAGAAATCCACAAGTGTGGAGAAGGAGAGAAGAACGTTTCTATATTAAATACACAAGTAGCATTTAAAAGCCACGATCACACAGGCATTCTGTATGAGAATGTAAAAATGAAGCCACTGGTTGGTGCAGAATGCAGTGCAGGTGTCATTGCTAGTTTCCTACCAGTGCTGTTGCCATTTTCATGCTGTACTCATCTGTGTGCCCAGGAGCCATGTTGGTCTAAAACATGACGTGTGGTCAGGCGCATTGTTTGCACATTGCTATCTTGAGGCAGCAGAAAGCGATTGCAACATAGACCAACAACAATCTGGTACAAAGTCAGTGGCTCTGTATTTTACCTGCTATTTCAAGGGTGTTTTTCCCGTTTCTTGGCATCATTATACCGCTTTGGACATTGCATGCTCATTCTGATGATCGGGAAGACAATAGCTGAACCATTTCCTCAGCAGAAAATGTTGCTCCAACTTGCTCAATTTTAAATAGCAATGTGCCAGGCGCAATTCATGTTACATCGAAAACACACTTAGGATTAATAAAGAGACCAAGCACAACTTCTTTGTGCCTTTCACCTTTACTCCAAGATGATGTACTGTTTAAATAGCAAAAGGGAGTTGGACATGCTCCAAATGCACTTTGGCACCATACATTGTTTAAATGGGTCAGTCAGAATATAATAATATTCATAACACACTTCAACTATGAAGCATTCACTACTACTCAAGTCAAAGTTTGTCTTTTTGGCTTATCCAAGACATCTCAAAGTACTACTGGATGTAGATGGCAAGTGTTTAATAAACACAGTTCAGAATACAATGATGATGTATCTCTTTTTGGACCATGCACTGGAAATCACAAAACTAGTAGCAGCATTCAGCTTGATCTTAAAAGTTAACTTAAAAAGTCTTCAGGCATCCCAGTGTCTTATAGCCAATCAGCTCATACACGTATATACTACAAAAGAGTTGCATCCACGTGTGTTTAGTGTGTGTGTGTGTGTGTGTGTGTGTGTGTGTGTGTGTGTGTGTGGGATTACATGGCTCCCGATGTCCTTGAGAATGAACATGAGCCCTTTTAAGGCAGTGACAGAAAAAAGGGGTGGAGGGGAGCTGAAGGAACTCGCTGCAGGAAGAAAAAAACAAGCTTGAGTATAAATACACTTAATATCGACAGGCGGACTCGCTCCTCTGTCTCTCCCTCTGTTTGCTGTACACCTGTTCATTTCATTTCATGATCTCCCCAAGGTCTCCCTCTCCCTCTGTCTCTGACTGTGGTATCAGTTTTCAACAACAACACGATCCATCCAGAGTGCTAAAACCAGTCAATCAACCCTGCAACCCCTCTCACTCCTCACGTCATCCATCCTGCTTTAATGCTGTAGTCAGATTGATACAAGTTAATGAAGCTGTTTGTGCTGTTTTGTACCCGGCACAAGCGGCAAAAAAAGTTAAGTAAATCAGTTGTTTAGTGTAAAAGGGCTTAATTTAATAGTCTTTTCAATTTCTCGGTGTCTTTCTTTTGTTTTGTGGACACTAGTTGGTGACAAAGTGCCCGCTGACATCAGGCTCATCTCCATCAAATCTACAACCCTGCGTGTGGACCAGTCCATTCTCACTGGTAGGTGTTACAGGACAGAAAGACAGAAAGGCAAAAAATTATATATATTTTTGATGTCTACTTCCCTCCCTGACCGACACCGCACCAAAACTTGTCTCTCTTAAAGGTGAGTCTGTCAGTGTGATCAAGCACACTGATGCTGTCCCAGACCCCCGAGCCGTCAACCAGGACAAGAAGAACATGCTGTTCTCTGTGAGTCTTCTTCTCTGTCTTGCTCAACTCTTCATTTCAAACCCTAATTTTTCCATCAAACTGTGACCGTTTCTTCCACCAAATAAACTTTTTTCCCAACAGGTGTTATTGATAGCATTAATGAAGGTGCTGTTTCATTTTGGGAAGCTGTTATGGACAGAGATCAGAGATTCGCCAAAGTCCTGATCTGAACAGGGATTTCTTAAGATCTAGGTCACAGGTCATCAGAAGCTATTGGGTGGACCTGTGATGTTCTCCCTCAGCTGACTGCAATCAGTCAGCTGGGAGACTATATAAGGGGGTTGCAGTTCACCTGCTCCATTGGTTGTGTGTTTTCAAAGAGTTGACACCAGCAGTTGGCTCTCTGCATTTTCTGTTTGGGTGAAGTGTTTGGGTGTGTTTTAGATTTCTTTCTTTTGGCCAGTTTCCCCCCAGATCAGTGACTCCCACTTCACCTTTGGTTTTTGGGGCCATTGTTTTTTGTTTTTCTATCATTTTGATAGAATCAGTGGGTGGCTGTGGGTTGTATTCCCACCGCCACCTTTAAGACACCAAGTGACCAGTTTGATTGGACCCTTTTGTGATTTATGCAGTGCTTTGTTAGTTTTTCCCAACCTGCGACCCTTGACCTTCAACAAAGCCATTAAGTCATGGTCGGGGCCAGGGTCACACTGACATTATAATTACACCTGTGCTTTCCCTGTGGGACATTCAATAATGTTTGCAATGTCCATTGTTTATAATTGTTAATATGTTTAGCAGATATACTGGCAAGTTTGCCATAGTCACAACCCTAGATTAGCATGTTAGCATGCTAACACTTGGCAGGGGTCAGAATAATGGGCCAACATTTCTTGTGACATTTCCATCAAAACCGCAAGTTTTGACTTCATTGCACTAAAAGTAGGTCAGGAGATTAACAAATTCAGTATGATTCACCCACTGTGGACCATGAACTTCAATTTCAGTTTCATGCCAATCTATCCAACAGCTGTTGAGATGTTTAACTCTGTTTGGTCCAGACAGACTAACTGACTTTCTCCCCCTTGCTTTAAACACAGGGCACCAATATTGCAGCTGGAAAGGCCACTGGTATTGCTGTTGCAACTGGCGTCACCACTGAGATCGGTAAGATTCGTGACCAGATGGCTGCCACTGAGCAGGAGAAGACTCCTCTGCAGCAGAAACTGGACGAGTTCGGAGAGCAACTCTCCAAGGTGGGTGAGGCAGAGAGACAAAAAGCCTCCTGAAACTGCATTACAACAGTGACAGTTTTTATTCATTCATTCAAATGTAATGCTGATACTGTTTGAAATAACCTAAGGAAGAAAGCCAGTGCTGAAGCTCACACATCCCTATGACTGCCTGTCCTCCAGGTCATCTCCCTCATTTGTGTGGCCGTGTGGATAATCAACATTGGCCATTTCAACGACCCCGTCCATGGAGGCTCCTGGTTCCGCGGTGCTATCTATTATTTCAAGATTGCTGTGGCTCTCGCTGTGGCTGCCATCCCTGAAGGTAAACCCAGGGGATTAACTTCCATTTGGTTGGCCAAGAAAAGTAACATATCTAAGATTAATACCATGTAGCTCATCTATATGACACTCCAGCCACCAGCCCATTAAATATGAAATTAGTTTACGATTGATCTTCACAATATATATATACAGCGCTGTACAGTTTATTAAAGATGAACTGCAACATTCAATCCATTCATGGATATATCATCAATGGAGAGGGCTGCACATTGCACAGGAAGTAAATAGTAATTGCGGGGGAGGGTGGATTGCATTGATTAAGGTTCAGGGTTAGGGTTAGTCCTCACTTGACTTTTCAACCCGTAGAGATTGACATGCCCAATACATTGTGCATTCCAAGAAAACTTGCTGAGAACGACCTTTTTTCTGGTTTCAAAAACCTTTTTGTTTTTGGTTTAGGGGCGCAAACAGCTGGGATATGTACTGTGTCCTGGTCTGGCCTAGGATTTCTGCCCAGTCATCCCCTATCAGTCATCTTTAGCAGGTGGCTATAGGAGCTTATCTGGTTCCCCTTAGCACAGAGAAGCAGCTGTTTGTCACAGACAGAAAGCCAAACAGTCATTATTTTCTTGATCTGATTATTTTGGTCACTACCCAACCCCAAGACTAGATGAAAGTTGGAAAGATAATAATCAAGTTAATAAATGTTAAACAAAGTTAATAAATCAAGAGCTTGCATAGTCACTCAGCTCTGTCTTTAACAGTTTTACCGAGGCCTTTTTTGCCACCTGTTCTGGGATAGAGACAGCCTGTCTTTTTGGAGGTGCTCTCCACCTCATAACACCACAGTCAGCTGCAAACTGTGCCAATGTTCATCAGAGATCACAGTCTGATGATACCAAAAGGACAACATCATCTGCAAACACAGATGCCACCATAATGTCACTAAACTGGACACACTCCAGACCTTCTCGACACCATTGTCAGAGTTGATATTTGCCAAGAATCTGGGCACAGATCAGACTGAATGGCTTGCAGCAGCCCCCTCCCACAGAAATTCCTTGGAGAACACAGTAGTCTGGGTGTGCTCCAGCTGATGTGTTAAGGGCTGTAAAGGGGCCACCACTATTGTCAGCCTGCCCAGAGACAGTCCCTACAGTCCAGGTGGTTTTGAACAGACATGTCAGATCATCCTTTTCATGTCTCTTCGGCTTAGGAGGTTCCTCTTAATGTTTTTACCACCTTCTGATCTGTCCTTGCAGTAATACAGCTATGAGTAAAGAAAATAACTCTCGGCCTAATCTCTTTTTCCGTCCATTGCAGGCCTGCCCGCTGTCATCACCACCTGCTTGGCTCTGGGAACTCGTCGTATGGCCAAGAAGAACGCCATCGTCAGAAGCCTGCCATCTGTGGAGACCCTGGGCTGCACCTCAGTCATCTGCTCGGACAAGACCGGTACCCTCACTACCAACCAGATGTGTGTAACCAAGGTAGGCTCATGCTCACAAACATTCATAAGTATGTTCAGATTCATTTTCAATCCAAAAAATCTGAATGCAAAAACTGTTTTTTGTCATGTTTCCATGCAGATGTTTGTCATTGATAGAGTCGATGGTGACAGTGTTTCCCTCGGTCAGTTTGACATCTCAGGCTCAAAGTACACCCCAGAGGGTGAAGTGTAAGTATCGCAAAAGTTAATGTTATAAGACCACACACACACAGAAACACCATAACCCATTCATATTTTTGTCAATCATCTCTACAAGTACAAAGAATGGCGGGTCAGTGAAGTGTGGACAGTATGACGGACTAGTTGAGCTGGCTACCATCTGCGCTCTGTGCAACGACTCTTCTCTGGACTACAATGAGGTTTGTAGAGCATTCAGGGAATTTTGTGTTCAACCCACTTATGGTAACAATACCGGCTTAACATGTATTTTTGCCATTTCTTATTTCTCCCTGATGCAGTCCAAGGGTATTTATGAGAAAGTGGGTGAGGCCACCGAAACAGCCCTGTGCTGTTTGGTGGAGAAGATGAACGTGTTCAACACTGAAGTGCGTGGCCTGTCCAAGGTGGAAAGGGCAAACACTTGCTGTTCTGTAAGTCTACAAAATATAGCATGCAGTATGTAGGGTGTTATTACATTCATACTCTAGTTTATCAATCTCCAAATGAGTGTTACTATAGCTTTTATACTTCTTAAACTAATGTTTGGCAGTCTTATTGCTCACATGGTGTGGTTACCAAAGCTAGCAAACAACTGTTTTTAGTGAAAATGCTCTAAAAAAACATCAACTCCCCCTTATGTGCTAAGCATAACAAGCAGACAGACACAGTTAGTGACTAGCTGGTGAACATAGTGGAGCATTTAGTAGCTTGAGAGACAGATATTATTCTCAGGAGTCTGTGGAGACCAAAAAGACGGCTAAAAAGATGAATATAGGACTTAAGTTCATCAGGTGGCCAGGAACACTCCAATAAATGATAATGTTTCTCTGTAACTTCTAGATTTGTATATAAGCATATGTTTGCTACCAGTTTAGCATATCAACATAAATGATGATTAACTGTCCACGGCCCAAAAGTGGTTAAAATACAGTTACTGCAGGTTTAATCAGTGCAAGCAGTTGCCAATATCAACAATAGCTTAGAGGTACAAGGCACTACCTTGATGGATCCTTTGGCTCCAGTTGACCTTCTCTTCCTTCATTTTCTAACAGGTGATCAAGCAGCTGATGAAGAAGGAGTTCACCCTGGAGTTCTCCAGAGACAGGAAGTCCATGTCAGTTTACTGCTCTCCTGCCAAGTCCGCCAAAGCCCCTGTGGGAAGCAAGATGTTTGTCAAAGTAAGTGTGTAACCCAAGACAGACATTTCCACTGCATGGTATGGCTTGACTACAATCGCATAAAACTGTTCTTTGTTTAGTTTTCCATTGGCAAAAGTTCTCTTGAAAAGCATCAGAACAGAAAAGATGGCATTATAATAAAACAGCCATGCCAGATAAAGCTTCTCAATTTGAAAAAAAAGCACCTCAAGGGAGTTAAATTCAAGTCTTATTATATGATATTGTAAAATGGCAATACTGTATGTTGCTGATGATGTTGTATGTTGTGTTAACTGCGTCATCAGGGTGCTCCAGAGGGTGTCATTGACCGTTGCACATACGTTCGTGTGGGCACCAACCGTGTGCCCCTGACTGGCCCGGTCAAAGACCACATCCTGTCCGTCATTAAGGAGTGGGGCACTGGGCGCGACACCCTTCGCTGTCTGGCACTGGCCACCTGTGACACACCTATGAGGAAGGAGGAGATGAACCTGGAGGACTCCACCAAGTTTGTAGACTATGAGGTGAGCATCACAGGACCAATAATGATATGATGCTGTACAAACATAAAGTGTCTCCCTGGCTGCGGTGTATATAGGAGTTGTTTGAATGTTGTATTTATAATTGAAAGGTTTTATGACAAACTACATTACTTTTAACTAATTTTTTTAAAAAATGTTACAGTATTTTGTTTTCTTGCTCGCAAGTTGAAGTTCCAAGGGAAACTAAATTTGTTGCTTTCTTTGTTTCTCCAGACTGACTTGACCTTTGTGGGCTGTGTTGGCATGCTCGACCCTCCTCGTAAGGAGGTCATGGGTTCCATTGAGCTGTGCAGGGCTGCTGGAATCCGTGTCATCATGATCACTGGTCAGTAAACGAATCAAATATTTTAACCCCATTGCGAAATAATTCAGGCAAAGACTTCATAGAAATGATGAAATCCTGATTTCTGCCCCCCCAGGTGACAACAAAGGCACAGCTGTGGCCATCTGCCGTCGTATTGGTATCTTCAGTGAGGAAGAGGATGTCACTAACAAGGCCTTCACTGGTCGTGAGTTTGATGACCTCGCTCCATATGATCAGAAGATCGCTGTCCGAAAGGCTTGCTGCTTTGCCCGAGTAGAACCGTCCCACAAGTCTAAGATTGTGGAGTTCCTGCAAGGCTTCGATGAGATTACTGCCATGGTGAGAGGAAGGAAAGAATTTATATATTGATGTATGTCCTCTCTCTTAAAATACCTTTGATTTGAAATAATAAATTTTTCCTCTCCATTTTCCCTCTACTCTTTACAAAGACTGGTGACGGAGTGAATGATGCCCCTGCCTTGAAGAAGGCGGAGATTGGCATCGCCATGGGCTCTGGCACTGCCGTTGCCAAGTCTGCCTCTGAGATGGTCCTGGCTGACGACAACTTCTCTTCCATCGTGTCCGCTGTTGAGGAAGGCAGAGCCATTTACAACAACATGAAGCAGTTCATCCGCTACCTCATCTCCTCCAACGTAGGCGAGGTCGTCTGGTGAGTACATTATACTACACGGAGATAAGGTCTGATAAGAACTACATCTTTTGTGAGATTGAAAGCCAACATGAGAAAATGTATCAGTCTGCACCTGTCCAAAATATCTCCAACACTCACTCTTTCAGTATCTTCCTGACCGCTGCCCTGGGTCTGCCCGAGGCTCTGATCCCTGTCCAGCTGCTGTGGGTCAACCTTGTGACTGACGGTCTGCCTGCCACTGCGCTGGGCTTCAATCCCCCTGACCTGGACATCATGGGCAAAGCCCCTCGCTCTCCCAAAGAGCCCCTCATCTCTGGCTGGCTCTTCTTCAGATATTTGGCCATTGGAGGTACAACACTTCTATGTTCTCTACAACTGTCTAATCCATCCATCAACGTCACTGACTTTTAGCTTTAGCCCTTAATTTGGCTTGAGTATTACTGACACTTTAGATAAATCCCTAAAGCACTTGTGTATTGCACATCATTTAGTTATTCTAAAATGACCTCCAGCAGGTTTTGATAAATGATGCTATTGCTACGGTCACAAGTCCTTTACCAAATGAAAGTTTCACTGGACTTATTCACATGATAATATTTCTTCCAGGTTATGTCGGTGCTGCAACTGTGGCAGCTGCTGCCTGGTGGTTCCTGTACAGTGACGACGGCCCAATGGTCACCTTCCACCAGCTGGTAAGTATTTAACACTCTGCATCTGTTTGTGATATCACACAGTCCTTCCAGCTGCTATAACTAGAAACCTTACATACCCCTTTACAAACACACTTCAGGACAGGATCTTAATTTTCTTAGGGACTAAGAATCAGTATTAATGTTTCCGTCTCCCCTCTCAGTCACACTTCATGCAGTGCAGCGAGGACAATGAGGACTTCACTGGCATCCACTGCGAGGTGTTTGAGGCTGCTCCTCCAATGACCATGGCTCTGTCTGTGCTTGTCACCATCGAGATGTGCAACGCTCTGAACAGGTCTGACTACACCGTCAACTCGTGGGCATTATGGGTACTTTCACCTGAGAACAAAACCCCCAACACTATTAAATGAAAAATTTTAAAATAAATGAAAATTGCAATATGGAAACTATCACGAATCATGCATAATATGATATGTTTTGTTTTTTTGTGATATTGTGCAGCCCTGTATTCTACACAGTGGTGGGATAAAATGAAATACACTGATAATGTACTCAAATTGTACTTGACTATAATAATGTATGTTTTACTCCACTATATTTGTCAGCTATAGTTGTTAATGTAAATTAAGACATCTAATGAACTTATTACAGTATACAAAATTGGAAACAATTAGCCTCACAATCCGCATTCAGTTATAATAATGCACGTTACAGAATAGCATAACACTTACAGGGGGGCTTTTTCTGCGATGATTACTTACCTCAATACATTTTGTCAGTAATACTAGTAAGCACTTTCAATTAGGTAACATTTTCAACTGAAATTCCTTGTAATGATTCTTTATGACACTGTGGTATTGCTACTTTTACTGCTATAGGGTCTAAGAATGTCCTGCTCAACTGACCCTCTTACAAAAATATTTTTTGGACTTCAAATCATAAACAATTGTTTAAATCAAGTATTGTTGGAAATCTCATGTTTTTAGTACATTTTCCCTGCATTTCCATATAATTATCAGGGCTTACATGATTACTCTTCAAACCTGTTTTGCACACATTTATTTTCCTACCTTGGCCTCAACACACAGACACACTCGTTCATATGCCCTCACACATGTTCAGTCTGCCTTAACGTACCCTTCCACCTCCCCATCCA
>OMLP01000365.1:60920-92140 GCA_900302685.1 Spondyliosoma cantharus | reverse complement strand
ATTTGGTCACCACCACTCGGTTGGCAAACTTCCTTCCTGTCAGCCCCTGCATGGCCTTCTGGGAGTCAAAAACTGACATGAACTCCACAAAGATCTGCAAAAAAGTGAAGACAAAAACATTAGAATGATGACAGATCACTTACGGGACTCTTGAGAGTAAAACTGAAGCACTTTCAAAGTACCTAAAACAAATATTTCCAGACTCTCAAAGCCTTTATCACCACATCTTAATTGTTATCGTAACTGTTACAATAGTGAAAAATCAAGTTTATAGAATTCCTTCATGCTTTCAGCAATCAATATATATCATTGCTTTGTTTATTTTAGCAGCTGTTTTATTAATTTTAATTGTTTTATTTGTCAAACTAGCTCTGGTTCGCACTGCTCTCCATCTGGAGTGAGATGCCAGGAGACAACTATCAAAAGATTTTAGCTTTGCATGAGTGTGATTGTGTGGATGAAGGAGTCGTGTTTGAATGAGTTTTTAGCATATTCCGAACCTTGAAAAACAGAGCTCAAGTCAAATTTATATTGTGATGTAACAGTTCCTACCTTGCCAGTCCCAGGCACCTCCAGGCCATCCACAGGTCGAGGTATCTCAATGCTCTTAACTTGGCCGTACTTGCTGCACTCGTCCCTAACGTCCTCCACAATCTCCTCATATTCTTCGTCATCCAGCAGCTCCTCTGGGGCCACCATGTTCATCAGACACAGCACCTCAGTGGGCAGGCCACCCATCTGAGTCACTGAGCTGTTCAGACCTGGCACCTGGAGCGTCACGGGGGTCTGGTTTATACTTGTCTGCAAGGACAGACAAAAAGGTTAGAAAAGATATTATGCTTTCTTGTTGAGGGAATATAAAGCAGAATATATGAGCACAGTGCACCACATTCCTCTTTCAGTGGCATCTTAGACACAAGACAGGACGAAAAACACTGAATCAAGCATCAGTTTCATGTTGCTTTCTGTGACAGAATAATGTACATAATTTATCATGAATGATGAGCATTAAAGATATTGGGTGCACTGAAATTGCCTTCTATAAAAGCATGTTTAAAGGTTTAACCACTGCAGCCAACAGACTTTCACAGTACTCATGAGCTCATCTCATCATCAGGAAACGCTTTTCATGTACGTTTGTTAGCAGTGTGACTGGGAGCATAGCAGATACATTAGTCCAGTAGATTTAATCAGCAATGTGCCTTTATCAATTTCAGTGAGTGTGAAAGAGCATCCAGCCTCCCACCACCCTGCTGTCATCTGTCCAGCATATTGGATACTCACCAGAGTGGCGTTCTTGGATCCCACACTGGCCCTCTGCACCAGGAGCTTCTTGTCTCCCAGCTGCATGCCGTTCAGCCCAGCAATAGCCTGTAACAATATCACAGTCTTTAATTATACTTTCATAACATCACGTAATTGTGTTATGTAAAGTTAAATGGCAAATGGTAGAATTTTTGTCAGTTTAAAAAGTCGTCAAAATATGGAATTATAAATGTCCCATTAACAGCTTTTTTCTGTTTGGTTACCTGGTCATTAAGGTTGACATCAACATATTCACAGAAGGCATATCCTTTAGATAAGCCTGTAGCACTGTCCTTCACCAGGTTGAAGGCCTTCAGGGGGCCAAATGACGTCAGCAGCTCTTTCACCTGAGACACAGAAGACAGAGTCACTGACAATTCAGTGATTGCAAGCTGAGGCATAACATCTTCATTCTTGTCTTATCATTTCTGTCACTCTTTTGAGACGGCACAATACTGGTGAAATTTTAAAAATGTCTAATATTTAAAGTGTAAGAATTTACAGTTTTTTAAAGCAGGGTATGAATCAACAAGTGATAAGTATAGGGCTCAAAACATAATATGGTAGATATTTTTTGAAACAAATTCTACCATTGCTAATTCAATGTGCTTGGTTAGGTAAATTAACAATAGTTTAGAGAGGGCTATAACTGTGAAAGAGCAATACAAGTGTGGTACACTGTAGCTCAGTTTGAAGGACAAGTTGTTTCATGCAGAAACCCTGACCTGATCATCATTCAGGTAGTTGGGCAAGCCGCCAATGAAGAGCTTGTGAGCCGAGTCAGGCACCACTGTGGACACCACACCTACAGGGGACACAGTAACACCTGTAAACAGTAGCGCACAGGGAGCAAGGTCCTGTAGAGAATGGTTACTGATAACTTATGAATTATGCCACAAGTACTTAGAGTTAAAAACCATTAATTGGCTGTGTACCAGGCACATAGACACTGGGGTTCTCGCTCATGCCGGGCAGGGGCTGGTAATCGTGTGGACGACGAATCTTGAGGCTTTGGCCTTGAAAGATGATGCCATCAAAGGCCATTGCCTGTGTTGTTTCGTCCACTGAACGGAACTACATAAAAAGAAAAAACGACAGATGGTTAAACTGATCTCATCATTATTAGTATCTTATGCTCATCAAGCATAGCTTAATGGACAGTCACTCAAGAGAGAACATAATACATTTTTATGAGGATATTATCTCACCTCAAGGAAGGCAAAATTCTTATCCTGGTTGATCTGTACTGCAAGGACAGGGTTTCCAGGGGCCTGAGTAAGACCACCCAAACGCATCTGGGCATTGAAGAAGTCCATCATGGACTCCTACACAGCAGAGAGGAAAATAATTAAAGAGTAGAATTATTTGTATCATTTGTGATTTTCTTACAAAAGGATGAAGGTCATGTTTTTAAACTTGGACTGCCCTGTTCCTTACCTCTGTGATACCAAATGGGATGTTGCCCACATAGAGCCGGCGGGCCTGCCGGGTCATCTGGCTGCCCACTACAGGTACGGGGGTGGGAGTAACTGCCAGGCCATCTGGAGTCATGGTCGGCAGGAGGGCTGTGGCTGGGATCTGGCCCGCAGCTGGAGAGCAAAGCGAGAGGTAAGATTGAACAATCTAATTGTATATATTTTAAACTTTATACATACAGCTTGATGCGCATATCATGTTTTGCAGTAATGTAAAAGTACATGTAAGGTTACAACAAAACACATTTTCAACTGTGAAACTAGGTAGCCTATTAAAACTGAATGAAATAAGAAGAGAAAACCAAGATATTACCTTGCATGGCTTTGTACTGCATTGGAGTGATGTGTTCAAAACCAGGTGGAGGGACATCCCAGTACTTCTTCACCTTCTTCTTCTTCTCACGGTGTGGAGAACGGCTGTTCGAAGAAGAGACGACAGGTCTAAAAGTAGAGCAATCAACATGTAATAGATATATCTGCAAAGCAGTGAACTACAAGATCCGATGAATGCCCAAGTTTTATAAAATATGTTACAAAATCTTGCAACATTTGGGGGAATTGAATCAATCAAACTTAGTAACATGATGATAAAGGGGATACAAGGGACTGAAAACCCCATTCAGGCAGACATCTATACAATGAGTCAGTAGTACACAGTATCAGAGGCGGGTCATTAAATTGCAGTTGATGCAATAATGCACAAACTGGCTTTGTGTTAGTTTGCTGTATTACCTTCCAGCATTGTCCTGGGGGTAGCTGGATGGTGAGCTGAAATGACATTGGAAGGGTTTCACATTTCTCTCAAAATCAACCATGACATTCCAACATTTCCACTTCCTAAAATTAGGACTTAAAGTTTATGACCAAGACCAAATACAAAAAGCTATCACGAACCTTGAAAATCTTTGTATTACTAGGACCGTAAAATTCATTGAAGTTCAGATGACAAACCAGTGCATTCAGTGAGCCTCACAGCTGACGTGCGATACCATTTGTGAACGACTAATGATACAATGAAAGCACAAAGGATTTTCTCAAAACATAGCAGCTGCAACGGGAGGGGTTGAATTTTACACCTAAGTGCGCACACTGAGCGACCACCAGTAACCTGTTTTAAATTAGCACTGAGAGACAAATAGTAACAGTCAGGCCAGCAGTCAGATTCACAGCCAAGAAAGTTGACAAGCGTACACGTTCAAAGTAATGTACTAACTAAAGAGGTGGGTGAACTCAAACCGTTCAAAAATTCTGATTTATACAAATATAATCCCTAGATTTGACTCTCGGTACCAATTACTGACAATCATATTTTTCTAAAGATATCATCCTTAACACTTCTAATCATGTCCAAGAGACATACAGGTATTGTGTGCCAGAAGCAAACATGTTTCCCTGACAACAGACCAGCCTGTCACCTCTGTAGATAGTTATCACGTTTCAACTGTGTTGGTAGTGTTCTGAGAAGAACTTGCACCAGTATGAAAATTTCCCCACAGCCACAGACCGATCGAAATGCTATCACAGTGCAGCTTTGACTGATCATGAGACAAACACACACATGCTGCATGTGTCAAAGACATCTGATGTTATATGACACCAAAGTGAAGATACAATGAATCTAAAATGACAAAGCAATTCTTCTAGCAGCAGGTCTATTAATAACAGCCTGTGTGATCTTTGATTGTAGGAAGGATGTGAATTTCTTCAAAAGCAATTTTAATTTAGTCTTAATATTCTGTGATAAATTATGAAGAATATAAAAGAGGTTTTAGCAGCTGTTACTTTCTGTTTTCAAGTCTCTGGCAAAATTACTACAATGTCATTAGCACCTGTGTCAGAGGGCTTAGGGAAAGAGGGCATAAAAATAACATCATCCAAAATAGGACATATGAAAGTCAGTTTGTGCAATGATATTGTGGTTCATGAGGATAATATTTCTTAAGTTAAAAAGCAGTCAATTTTCAGCTGCTTAATTCACAAAGTCCAGCAAGCTCATTTAAAGACAGCCTAAATAAAACCCTGTGATCAATGGCTACACTTTACAGTCACTACTTCCTACAGACACCTGTCAAAATGTGTCAATCTGCAGTGAAGCCTAGAATGGCAACTGCCAATGTTACTGAAACAAGGTGAACCCTTGTTTTGAAGGGACGACAGGAGTGGGCTTGGGAGGCTGGGCTTTGTTTCTTTTAATCATTGCTAATGGATCGGTATCGGTTTCTGTGTGCATTTGCTTGAGTTTGGAAATTTGCAGCCACCTACAATACAGTAGGCGACTGGTTAAATTCCAAAATCAAGATGGGGGTGTAGAGAACACATGCTGATGTGGCGTAATTAAGTGAATGAGTGCACTCAGAGTGATTCAAAACTTCAGAATGTGTGTGCATGCATGTGTGGCATGTGCTGAACTGAGAAAACAGCATGAGAACTAAAAAATAGATTCTTATTAAGATTTACGTGTTCAAAACCTCTTAGTGGTGGCCTATTCTAGACTGAACCATTTCCTTTTCTACTCAGTGGTAATTACATGAACTGCAAGACCAGAAGGGATGTGAGATAATGTGGCATGTTACTCTTCACAGCTTAATGGTCCAGGTGTAGCTGTATAAAAAGGTACCAACCTGCGTCTGTGTCTGCGCTCCTTGCTGTCTCCACGACGATCCCTGCTGCGTCTATCCCTGTCTCTGCTCCTCCTTTTCCTCTCTCTGCTACGGCTGCGGGAGGAGGACCGGCGGTGGTGGCGGTTCTCTTTGTCTCTTTCAGCTGCAAGAATAGAGTACTTATCAACTTTCAGAACATAATATATTTAATATACACGATAATATACATAGAAACTCATATATAGTAACAATCAAGAGAAATACAAGCATGATGTACTTGAATGTACCTGCTGCTATGATGGCCTGATTTCCCTTTGGGGATTAATTAAGTTGTCTATCTTTCTATCTTACATATCAAAGACTCATATACCAGAGCTCACATGGTGATACTAAAGCTGGTCAAAGGTAGCAATGCAACAATTAGCCCACAGCTTTTATGTTACTGGTATGCTTAACAGTTGACAATCAACACAATGCATCCATTCTATAATGAATTAATAAATAAGTAGACAAAAATGCATTTGTAGTCTAAACTTTTCGGTCACGGTGTAATTTGGCTAATTCATAAACTGGCACTGTCTACTACCTGGGCGCAGTAAATCTAGGTTAAGGAGAGCTTATTAGGGGATAAGGGTAGTGGCTATGGTTGGTGGCGTTGTCGGCTGGGTGCCAGAAAGCTGTGGGGCAATAATGGGAATAAAGCACTGGAGATGTTCACTGAACGCAGCAGCTGCAAAGAAAGCTAGCTGCCCCAGTCATCCAGTCAGCTGGCACGGGCAGGAGGACCACCATGATATAGACTGCCCCTGCCTTATAGATATAATGCATGTTACCTAACCGCTAAGCCAGCTACTAGTATTCCGATACTGCAGATGTTTAAAAATATTACATAATCATAATCAGTCCGAAATAAGTGTCTGGTGATCCACATAGACTTACAACAGCACAGCGTCCTAAATGATACAAGACTAACGCTATGGCTAATGGTGTAGCTTACACCGTTCCAGTAAATAGACATATCCATTGTCGGCTAAAATGATACTAGCATTTCCAAACAAAAGTACCACTACATAATTAAACTGTCGATGTGCTACTGGTTCACTTACCTTGTTTGTTTTCAGATAGCTGCCTTTCGAATTCGTCGAAGTCCGACATCTCTGAGTTACGACGCTTTCAGCGACTGCGTTGTTCAGTTGGCGGTGGCTAGCTTAAGCTAGCAACAAAGTGAACAACACTTTTCTTTAAAAAACAAGTGCCTCACTGATGTAGCTCAACTAAGTTTGCTTCAACTAACAACTTACGTAACAACAGAACTACCAAAAATTGTTAACCAGCACAAGCATTTGCGGTGTGGTATTTATTTACAACGTAACAGACAAAATCATTGAGAAAGAAAACGTGTTCGCATGGGTTAGCCTGCTAATGTTAGCTAACTAGCTTGTAGCAAAGTCCAGAAGAATGGGCCTGCTGCTTCAAACACTGGTGTGGAAGCTCGTTAGCTAGTCAGCTAGCTAGTACGAAAGTCGAATGAATGAGACTCTTTTCAAAGCCGAATGCAAATCCCGGACGGTCACTGGCCCATAAGGCGCAGTTGTTCGACTTTATAAGTCGAATGTATGCGCTTTGAGATGTTTAAAGCCAAGCGAAAACAATAAAGATTTCGGTATGCCCGCTTTTTTGCTCCGTCTCCCAGGTACCCCGTGACACCGGAAGTTGATGAATGACACGTTCCGGTGAGCGAAAAAGACGCTTCAACGCTTCAGGGACAGAAAGAAACAGTGAAATCCCCCCTTTTGTTTCCTTCAAATGTACAGTGTCATTGTAGTCGACAGAAGATGTTTTGCATTTTTGCCAGTTGGCAAGTTTCAAACTTGAAGTTTTTCAAAAAAAGAAGTGGGGGAACAATATTCAATGCTAATCTTCAGATTTATTGAAATTTCTAAAATATTAACACTGGGATTATGAAATTAACAAAAATATTCACAAGATCTCAGATAAGATATACAGTTACTGTTTAGTTCCTCGCTACATTGATTTAACGAGAGAAACTAGAAAAAATACAAAATAAAGTGCCCAAAGCCACATTTTGCTTTAGCTGATAGACATTTACTGCACAATGTGGTTACCCAGGTTCTGGTGCTTAAAAGAGAAAACAAAATCCTTTTTGCACTTAACTGTATATGAATGCACACTTTAAAGACAGGCTACTTTACGTCCACGATCATAAGATTTTCTTTCCAATTATGAGCATTCTGTCAGTGAATGGTGATTTTGGAATAAACAGATTAATTAATCTACATTCTTGTAAGAAATCAAATGCCTTGATGACACTTGAGTGTTACCGTACATTTAGGCATCATTTCAGTAACACGTTTCACTCAATATACATAATTATGACACATAAAAATGAGATAAACAGACCATGGTATGTGCCCTGGTATGATTTTGCACAATCAGTAAAACTGCACCTTAGGTTGCTTGTTTTTGAGCCTTACAAGTAATCACACAGAGAAAATGGCATAACTTCTAAGTTTCACAGAGCACCTGTCTGTTTACGTTCAGTAAAAAAGGTTATTGAGATGTGAAAATTTGAGCCAAGAGTCACCGTACTCCACTGTAACCTAATCTGTTTTTAATATAAAAGATCTGATTTCACTGTACCGGTATAAACACCACACATTGGCATACAATATGAACATTTTTCTGGACTTGAAATTACAAATTTTGACAAGACCTCTATAAACTACAGACCAACAAAGAGCACTTTATACATGCATTTGAAGTGGAGCATTGGGAAACAATACAAGATCCTCTGTATGCACAAGCTAGTGGCTTTTGCTGATGTTGTAACTCGCACTGTGTAATTGTTTGTGTGATTAATGTCCACAATTTTTCACACAGAACCGAAACAGTGTTACAAATACTACAGTGAATGCTCTGTACCGTATTTTACAAAAGGTATTGTTGTCAACAAAGCATTACAAGAGCCTCAATATCAGAAGCATAAGAAGTGACATTTACTGGATTTTAGTGCACATACTTTACAAAAAATGTTGGTACAACATTTAGTGGAACAACAGAGTAATGCAGCTGCATTGTTGTCAAACAAAGACAACATCACTAAGACATTTGTGGCTCTTGCCAAAAATGCATTTGCACATTTTGTTGGACTAGTCTGCACTATGGTCAGTGTCCAGTTCTCCCCTCCTTTAAACCAAGACAAAGGAAAATCAAAAGAGAAAACAAAAAGACTCCAAGACTCTAATTAAGTGTGTGCTCAGGGAGTGAAGGTGACCCAAAACTATTGCATGTCTCACACAAGGAAATCACACAAATTGTATTAAGGCAAGTGAAAATGGTGCTATGACAAATTATGCAACAAATACACACTGAGCAATATAAATAAAAGTAAAAGATAATTTCTTAAAAGTTAAGGATAATTCTAGAAAAGCTATGGATTGCAGCATAAATGTAACACATTTGTGATTGAAAACTACTGTCATTTTAGGATTGTGTCAAATTTGCACACAAATAAAGTGATAAAAATCGCCATGTTTTAAGATAATTTAGACCGTCAGAAACCAACATGATCCAGACAATCAATTACTGAGCTGCTGGCCTCAAGCTGATCTTGATGTCTGGGAAAGAAAGGCTCTGTGTGTCTCTGCAGACGTCCTGGCTGAAACAGCATGAACTTGGTTCTCCTCATTTATTGACTGAGGAAAATCAATCCTCTCTATCTTACTAATGGAAAACACACATCGTTGTTCACAGATTCTGGATCACACTCACATAATTTTGCTCTTTGAGCGCTGGGAACCATTTTTTCCCCCTTTCTAGCTGCAGCAGACATCCAACATCCTCAATATTTCTGGAATGATGGTGAGAATGTAAGGAATCTATTGATACTAAAAGTGAAATGTAAAAACTTTATTTTTCTGAGGATCTCAGCCACAGTTTACATGGCCATATCCAGGATGCTGAGATAGCTATATAATTCCTCTTCCCTCTGGACTTCTCTGTGAGGTGAGCTGACCTGCTTCAGCAGTACCCACCTGCCACTTTTCTTTCCCCCTTCACCATCAACTCCACTGTTGTCCACAGACACTTCCCATTGCACTGTCTTTTACCCCTCAGTGTCTGAACCTGTAGGAAATGGGCAGGAGGAGGTTATTCTTCTTCAGGGCCTGCACCCTGCTGAGTGTCTCCTCGTCCAGGGCAGTGTAGCAGCGCCGGGCATAGTCCAGCAGCTTCTCTTTGGATGGGTCAAACTCACCCACCTCTGCCACCTTCTCTGGGGCCACTAGTAGCAGCTCAGCAATGGGTGTGGTGGAAGCTACTGTGTTACGGTCCACACCATGGAGTTGGAAGGCTTTGGACATGTTTTTCAGACGCTGGTATGTAAGCAGGATCTTCTTGTAGCGAAACAGCACTCCAGCAGCATCTTTGACTGATGAACGAGAATGTACAAAAGAGTTAGGTATGGCACTCTTATGACAGTCTGTGTTAAATAATGAAACTGAAATGTTTTGTTGCTGGATCATTCTGCTTCCCTCACCTCTCTGCCGCTCTCTAGGGGCTCGGAAGACCCGCCTTCTCTTTAACTGCTGTCTGTTGCTGTTAATGGTGTCTGTCATTACATCTTCCCCTGATATAATTTCCTCCTCCTCGAGGTAGCTGTCCTGATCCAAGTACTCATCAGATTCTCCCAAGAGTGACAGTGAATCTAAGAACAACATGAAATAAAATAAGATAAAAGCCGTAAGAAACATTTCTAGATATGTTAGGGTGATGGAAATCTTTGTGCCATCTGTATTACCTGGACCCACATTGCCATGTCCACTCATTTCATTCATGGATGACCTTGCAGCACTGTTGCTGCCGCCTCCACTGCCACTGGCCGTGGTATTTGAAGTACTGTGGCTATGGCTTTGCAACATGGCCTGGGATTGTGTAGAGCTGAACAAAGCATTTATAGAGGCAAGCTGATTGGTAAGTGGATTGGAGACATGGTTTTTGGAAGGAACCATTGTAGGAGGACCAGGCCGTCGATGGATATACGAACGTGAGGGGAAATGCTGTGAGTCCGTCTTCTGTTGCTCTATGAAGAGAAGAAAGCCATTATATCTTAGAATCTGCAATCTAAGATGAAATCCAGTAAATGTATGAACCGGTTACACTTAAGCACATCTATATCAAACCATGGCTGTTTTTGTATTTAGTAGTTAAGTGCGTGACTCTTAGTTTTACCAGTGGGACGATCGTCCTCTCTTCTTGCCCTCCAGTTGAACCGCCTAGATTCATAACCTGACAAGGGACAAATACCAACAGGTAAGAATTAGCTCTCCACCCATAAAGACTTCCCTTGCTGAAGTCTGTTAATTTATAATTCTCTGAGAGGTTGTCATCTCACACCTGTCCCCTGTCCTCACCGTTACTGTACTGACTCTGACTCTGCTCCTGTCCCTGGCTTTTTGTGGAAAAGATGAAACGGTCCAGCTGGCAGCGCAGGAAGTCCCTCTCCTCTTCCAAGTCCTCAATTCTCTTCTGCAGCCAAGAGTTTTTCTCCAGAGAGATCTGTAGCTGGGTCCGCAGGTTGGTGATCACCATGTACGAGTTGTTGACTGGAGACGGACCAGCAGGTGGAGGCGACTCTGAGGGTAGTTTGGGAAAATCATGGAGAAAGTTTCTGTGAAGAACTACATTTTTTTTTTATTACAGATAAAAATGAGCTTTAAAATAACTATTCACCATCAAAATTCTGATCACTCTGATTGAAGAATCCCTGCTGCTCAAAGTTGTTCTCCTCATAGGGGATGGCAATTTCGTAGGCGTCCTCATTTTTTGGAGCTGAACAGTAGAAAATATGCAGAGTATTAATCATAATGCCTGAGCTCAGGGCAGGAAATCATATTTATTTGCAACCTCTACAAAAAGCTTACTCTGCAGGTGGAGTGAGCCTGCGTGGCTCTTTGATGTGGAAGCAGCATCAGTCCTGTTTCCGTCCTCCATGTCAAACACCAGACTACATGAAGATGATTGATGAGGATGTTTGATCAGTTTGAGCTTTTTAAAGTAATGTCACTGTAAACTCGCTGGGGCATTTTTGCACCAGTGCACTGTACAAATGACTCATACCCATGTTGCAGAAAGTACACTTCATCGTCTGGTGTATTTTAGACAGCAAAGCAAAGCTAATTATATTATTGTTTCTCTCTGGTTACGCACATATAAACTGAAACAGTCAAACTTGGGGTGATACTCAAACATAAGTTTGTAGCTGCCAGGTTACGAGCTCACAATGTGGATGCAACTTAACATTAGCTCCGCACCACGTTAGCCTGAAATAATGTTAGCATGGATTTTAGCTACGAATTTAAAAATAACAATTCCATCCTTTCTGTACACGTCAGTGTTTATTTCCATCATTCAGACATTGCGAGCATCCCCACTCTACCGATATATAGTGCAGAAATTGGTACATACCACTTCACGTTTGTAATAACTTAATCGTGCACATGTAATAAGACGTTATTACTCTGTCATATCTCCATTCACGAGTTCGCCTGCTAGCTAACAAGCTAACAATAACAATTATCGCTCTTTTATTTTTTCAGTGCGCTCTTGCGTCATTTCCGGGTGTAATGACATTAACGTTCCTCCTCAGTAAACATCACTTACAGGAGAACATACACAGTAAATGCTTTAGTTGTGGGTAATTTTTGTTTTTAAAGTATTTAAAGCGGTGACTCTTTAAAAAAACAATAATAAAATATATCTATATATGTATGTGTGTGTGAATTATCATGTGTACAGTAAAGTTTCATACATTATTCTTGAGATTTCTTATGACAAATTCTCGAGTCTTTATGGACTAAATTATGTGACGAAACCAACAAAAAACAATAAACTTTCAGGTTTGACATGTGCCTTTATTGTTTGTGCGGCAGCAGAACTGCAGGACAGGTAGAACAGGTGTCGAGGTGTCAGGTTTCACTGCGGTCTGATGGCTTGGAGGAGTCGATCCCGACAGACTCAAAAACGCACGGTTCCTTCCTTTATTATCTGAATTTTGAAATAATCTGCAAACTGGTAACGTGACGGTAAGTGAGTTGGGATTTGTTTTCATTCACAAAAATATTCGTAATGACGTAGCTGTTGTGTTGATGGTCCGCTGAAAGAAACAGTCTCTTAACGTGCGTGACAGGCGTGGCACTCGTTTTGACTGAGAACACAGGGGACAGTTTAAAACATGTAAGAACACATGTCAGTGTTGTACATTGAATGATAGTGTACTAAAATAATTTCTTTAATAACATTATAATATCTTTCTTTCACATTTCATGACATCCTCCTCTCTTGTCAGTGCAGCCATGGCACCCAAATATGACGGCCTGTCCCACTGTAGGCTGGCCCTGGTGTTTGCTGTGCTGATGGACCTGTTGGGTGTGACATCCCTGCTGCTGGGGGTCTTTGCTCCACTGGAGATCCAAGGCAGAGACTTTGGGGATCTGCTGGTGTACTCAGGTGCCCTACTGGTGCTATTCTCCCTGGCAGGCTGGGTCATGTGGTACAGTGGCAACATTGAGGGCCTGACCTCCAGAAAGGAGTTGGGGGGAGCGGTCGGCGGAGCCGTTGACCGCCTTGCCCGCTCCCTCAGCCGAAGGATACGGATCCCAAGGACTCACAGCAGCCCATCATAGGAGGTGGATACAAAGGATTTCAACAACTACATGAAGGGCTGTCTTTAACCAGGCGGCAGGCCAGACTGCCTGAGGCACAGGCGCGTCATATTCTCTCAACAGCACTTCTCATGTGGAGTTAACAAACACCTCATTCACATGAAGAAAAACTTTCAGGGTCATTTGTTTTGTTTTCATCAGGAAAAACAAGATATTGTGTTTCTTCTGTGGACTTCACTCCGGATTGAAATGTAATAGAACTACTTCAACATATGAAGATTAAAAAGATTTATCTGCTATATTATTTTTGCGATTTCCTGTGAAGTCATTCATTCATTGGTTGACTTTACTGTCACCACCTGGAATCAAACCTACCACATTAACCATTCAAGACATTTTTTATTGACGATAATCACGATTGCACAAGGTCGAATACTCAAGTCTTAATTGTCTTTCCAAGAAGATTAGGAAGCGGCTATGACATCAACCTGTGCTTATAAACTTGTAAGTGCACATAAATACTGCATAGGATACTTGAAAGATTTTCTCTCCCTCATTTTTACAAAAGATACTGAAATCAAAACAAATTAACACATCCACAGACATTAAGCAAACAAACTGATTGAGAAAATAAATAAGATCTAAGGACAAGCATTTCAATTGTTCATTTAAAACAAAGGCTATCACATATTATTTATACTGTCAGATATTTAAAATGTGCAGTTATAAGTAATTACAGCACATGTGATGTGGAGCAGTAGAATTTGAAACACACAAATCCTGATCAAAAGAAAGGTTAGGGTTATCCCCAATCCTAATGCAGCATCGGGAGATAAGAACTGTCTGATTGTCTTTACGCTAAGAGAAAACCAATACCAGTTTTCAGTTCACAGTTCACACAAAGAAAATACACAGCAGCTTAAAGAACAGCCACAATATTAAGTTACAGTTTAACAAAAAATGTTTGACAGGAGGAACCGGCGGCCACTTGATGGAATAAAGATGTCAATGACAAATTTGCATGTTCAGCGAAACTGAAGGCATTGTTAATGCATGGGTAAAGGCAGCTGAATTACTGACCAGTTCTACAGAAGGCACACAGTAAGGCATCAACATCCACAAGGATAATCCAGTAAAAATGAATGAGGTAAACACGGATGAAACAGTACGTGTCATATATATTCTATTAAGAGGATACTGTTATGAGATGTTGGTTCATTCAGCTCTATGGGGATGCTCTGCTGGTGAAGTAAACGTGTCTGCTCTGTCTTTTTCCAAAAGGGCAGATTAATGAGCTGAGTAATGTCAGAGGGCAGGGCTGGGCATAGAGGGGGTGGGATTCTGCCAGATGATCATGTGACTTCGTTCAGACCGCTGAGGTGTAGCTTGGGACAACTCAACCGATCCTTCGCTTGCATCGTCTCCTGAAAGAGTGGACGGTTCAGTTATGTATTCAATAAACTAAACGATAAATAACTGCAACACTGATACAGTACATCAGATTTTTAAACAATTTGACACGGCAATGCTGTTTTTCTTCAGCTCACCGATTCGGAAGTTGATGTAGCCCTCCCCTCCGCTGAGGATGAGCTGAGAGGTAGTGATGGTGCTGCTGCCAGGACAGGTGATCAAACAACCTGTGGGGTAAAGACAAGTGCCCTCTGAAGGATGTCCCTGAATTAACAAGTTATTCAAAATGTTTTGCATGCTGGGTTTGGATTCCTACCAGGTGCAGCAATGATGAACCTGACAGCTTGTCTGTGTCCATGGTAACACAGCTGGGCTGATGCAATGGAGCAATATGGGATGGAAACAGCCTCCGACGCTGTGGACAATCATTAATATGGTTAATACTAGATAGAGCACATCATGTACCTGTACTCTTGAGTCTAAACAAAACTCACTTATGGATAACGGGATGGAGAAGAGGGCGCCACCTCCTGTGCCCACCCACAGACGGCCTGAGATGACTGCGAGAGACGAGATCTGGAGAGGTGAGAGTGTCAGGAAGGCTTGGCCTACAGGGGGAGACGAAATATGTGTTAGCTGAGCTGAAGAAAATGTTTTTGACATAAAACAAAAAACACTGAATCCAAATAAGACATAAAAAATGTTGTAGTCCATTCATCAACATTTATTCTCCCGGCTAATTGACCTTTTCTCAGTTTCTGAACTGCTACCACTCACAGAGAAACACATACTGTTTAAAACTGCTGCTAAAGGCTGCTAAAATACACAACTGTTTTAACATATGAAAAGAAAACATCACAAATACCACTTGTTGAATTTTGCTTCCTCATTAAGATAGTGTCCACCTTAACTAAAACACTGGTGGGAGTATTACCATTATGAGTGTCAACTTTACTTGCTAACACCGTAGGAATTTACTACACTATGTGGAAACTTACTGTAATACTGTAGATTCCAAAGCTAACAGAAACACATCGTACACATCTCACTGTGAATGTATTATTTTTACTGTTAGATTTGTAATGAAAGTAAAATATACAGGTGTAGCACCTAATGTTTTAGTGGCCAAAGCGGTAAAATCGACTTGCTGTAGTGGCCGTCCTGTGGACCAATCGAACAGTCTGAGGATCGGGTCAAGTCGGCATGATGTCCAAACTCCACTCCCACCGGCACACAGGAAACGAACCTGCTGCTCGCTGCGCTCAGAGACCGAGAATGATTGCTGTGAGGTCAGATAAGGAAAAACAATGGTGAGTACAAAGAAGAGTGTGAACATGAGACAATGTAAGTAGCTCCTCTGTAGAGCTGAAATAATTATTAACTAATCTCTGATTTAAACCTTTTCCTCCAAAGAAGTCATCTTAGACTTAACAGGTGCTAATGATTTTTTTTTCCACAATTTTCTGACATTTTACTGATCAAGCAGCTAATCGATTAATCTTAAGTAAAATGAATGATTCTGAAAATAATTGATTTTACTCCTTTTTCTCACCTCAACCTTCTTGCTCTCAGTATCAACCACATATACTTTGTTCCAATATCCCACCCACGTACGGCTACCTTTAGCAAGGCAGCAGCGAATGGGCTGCAAAGGGTTTGATCCAAGAGGCATCACATAGTGTGACAGTAGGTTCCAGCCACCTGTCAATCACAGCACTCACGACTTCATTATCGACAAACATCAAAATATGTGATAACAGGAGTTAGATTAGACTGAGATTAGATTGGACTAAAATAAAACCGTTACCTAAACCGTGTGAGAAAAATGCTAACGTCCCATCAGCTAAACCAGCTATGACTTGTTCCTGGGAATACCTGTAATAATCAGTCAAGAAAAATCAAGCTTATTTTCAAAGATTTCTGAATAAAGACATGAGGAAAACTCACATGAAGACAGACAATAAATAAATGATAATACTATAATATGAAAATTAATATGCTTAATTCTTCTTACGTGAGGGAATGGATGCCTTCTGAGAGGGAAACAGACTGCAGACAGCGCCTCCTGCCAGCAGAGGCTGAGTGTACCAGTATACTGTGAGAGAGAAATAGATATATAGTGATGCAGTCAGGGTGCTTTGCCAACAAGTATTTTACTCAGACACAGTGTTATTTTTTAACGTGAGCTGCTTGTTCAGCGGACTCCACCTTCCTTCCTGAGTTCCTATCCACACAGTTCCTGCAGTGTCACCTGACATAAGACAGGAAAGATTGTGTCAAAAGGAAGAGCTAAGTAAACAGTGCTGTTCTCAAAATGTTTCCAGTAAATTATCAGTACGGTCGGAGGAGATTTTAAGAACACAGAACATATCAGAGAATTTGGCTTTAGGCATCTGCTGCAGCCTTTTGTACCGGCACTGACCTACAGGAGGCACAGCACAGATGCAGAGGGCAGGAGCTGTAGGAGGGAGGCTGAACTGATCCAGAACCGTGTTGGACCGTGCCGGATCAATCACTGTAATATCGCTGCTGAAGGCAGGGCCAGAAACTACCCACACAGAACACTGGCAGAGAGGGACGGATATGGAGTTTGGAAAGATGAGTGGCATGAAACAACACGTCCGAGGTAAGTGTTAGTTATGGTCAGATGGCATTGTGCTGTACATGATGATTAGAGTGGGAGTTGCTTATTAAACCAGAATAATGACAGACTTACCGTGGCCTCTCCTGAGATCTCAGGCGCGACCGCAACCGCACAGTTCAGCTGAAGAGAGAAATAAGTTAGGAACCACTATTAAATGCACCAGAGGTTTGATGTAAAGGCTCCTATTTGATTTTATATTCTCAATTTTAAAAAAATGCTAAATTGGTCATAAAAGTTATTCCGCTAACAAATTTGTCTCAAGATTTGTGGATATCGATGACAAATGTAAGTGAACTAGAAAAAAACTTTTTTTTTTATGAATGTCGGTGCACATTCGGCTATTCAACGACTATTTTGAAACCCAAAACAATTATTTAATTAACTTTGAAGCTAATGATGTATTACTAGATACTTAGATCCTATTTAAAACAAAAAACAGGGGTGTTCAGGTGACTGTCAACTCATCAAATTCACATCCATAAAGCGAAGAAGAACTTTGACTGTATCCAAATTATAAACAATGAATGTGCTCATATAGTCAGTGCGCCTACATGTTTCTGTCTTGATTTATTTGTATTATTACATTACATTTATCTCATGTCCTGGTCCCTTGTATTGTCTTATTGAGAGGGGAGTCATGCCTGTTAATGTTGCCCTTAATTCACTGTGATGGCTATATGTTTTCTGTTTTGTCTCAATTTCAACATTGAGTGTATCTACATCAGTATGTGCATGAAACTTTGGAGCATTTGGTGTGTTTATAATGCTGCTGCTGGTAATTGGCTTCATGTGTGTTAATGACTGAACTGTAGAGTTACCCATATATAGGGTGACACAGTATGCATGCCTTATTCTGCACTGAGGAAAGTCCAACATGGACCAAAATTTTTGCACTTAAGCACATATTTTCACTGTCTGTACATCCATGTAAACTACGAAATATGAAATGACAAGTGTTTGTCAACCCTGATCCTGGGGTCCCCTATCCTGCATGTTTTAGATGTTTTCCTGCTCCTACACACCTGATTTAAATGAATGGGTCATTATCAGGCTTCAGCAGAGCTTGATGACAAGCTGATCATTGGAAACAGGTGTGTTGGAGCAGGTAGCGTCTACAACATGCAGGACTGAAAAACACTAGCCATT
Organism: Spondyliosoma cantharus; assembly: GCA_900302685.1. Taxonomy (NCBI): domain Eukaryota; kingdom Metazoa; phylum Chordata; class Actinopteri; order Spariformes; family Sparidae; genus Spondyliosoma; species Spondyliosoma cantharus. The sequence continues at coordinate 73,878 of OMLP01000365.1, read as the reverse complement.
TCAACTCTAGACTGTCGTCTGAATCTTTTTTGTTCTCTGTGTGCAAGTCCTCCCTTCCTGTACTGTTTTGTCTTAATTCCACATGCTGTAAGTGACGAGTTATATAATAAAGAGATGAAGAGAGAGAGAGAAAAAAGATGTGAAATATCTACCTTAGCTGTGGAGTCTCTTTGATCCAACAGTCTGAGCTGCATTAGAACAGGCACATCTTTAGGCTCTGGGACAGGTTCTTGGGATTCCTACATCAATGACAGTTAATCACCAGCATGTTGTTAGGATTGTAGAAATGTACACATCTGAATCTTATATAACAGCCAGGGAAACTTTAGCCCCACATTCAATTATGCTGTATCTCTGTGCACCTATGCGTGCATTTCTACTACCTGTGTGTTTGCCAATGGTGTGCTCCACCCGTGTATCTGCCGTTTTCCAAGCGATGCCCAAATGTGTGAGCGAATTTCTTTGTAGAGTTCTCTCCTCCTGACACGAGGGGAGAGAGCAGCAGGAGAGGCAGATCTAGGGAGAATGCTTCTGATGATAAATCAACTTGACTGAGTCTTTAATGATTATTCCATTTTGATGCAAAAAATGGCTACTAGCTTACTCAGTGTGGGTTAGACTGACAGCCGGTAATTGTGGAGACCCCAGAGGAGAGCGAGTGACTGATGGAGAGGTTGGCAGGGCGAAGGCAGACGCAGGTGGTCGGATTAAGGGTTCCTTGGAGATGCCAAATAAGCGGTTGAACCTCAATAAAAAAGGGTTATAAAAGGATATTATTAAACATGCAATCACTTTGCAAACATGTTCATATCAATCATTCTGTGTTGTGTCTGTGATGCAAAGTAACTTTACTGAAAAAAACAGAAAAGATTATACCCTCTATGGCATCTTTTACTCTTTTTGCCTTCATGTAACCCTCATAAGATCCAAATTCTGCACATGTAAGTACTTCTAAACACATGGACCCTGAAATGGTAGTTTTTTTAATCATGGTGACTATTTTTAGAAACAAAGTGCTGCAGTGCTGAATCCCCACTGGTTTTGTAATTGATATTTAAATATGCTCACTGTTTTAATATGCTTACAGCTGTTTTTCTTATTGTTTTTTAAATTAATTGCATTCATACTGTTTAACATTTTATTGCTTGAAGAGCTAACTGGTAGTTACTAGATTTCAGTATCCTCAAGCACACAGTAGCACTCTGCTGTTTTGGGAAATCAAACCGCAACAGACAAATGTTTATTATGAGGACGCCCCACCAAAAAATGTTTTTAGACATGATTAGATGACAATCACTTACTTTCTCCAAACACTTGACCTCCTGTCCTCTGTGAACCTCTCCTCTTTTGTTGCTCTATAAACGTGACCAAAAAAACAAACAAAAGTGTTAAAAATTTTAATTATAAATCATATATACACCTATGTTGATTCAGTAGCAAAGTTACCTGAGGGTCTGACTACGTCTCACTGCCTCCTGCAGCTCGAACAGGCGTTGTTTGTACTGGTTCTTCTCCATGACCACACGAGCCATTTCAGAACGAGAGAAGTGCCGCATGGATGTGGGAAAAGAGGCCTGAATGGAAAGATTTATGCCATTTAATGGGGTACATACATCAGTTTCATACATCGTAATAAACATATTACTGTTACTGTGTACAATGTCTCCTTACATCAGCATCCTCAGATTGGAACGGTTCCAGTTCTTTCCGAAGTCTGTGATTGACATTGAATATAAACCACAAAAATATTATAACAGCAGTATTATGAAATCAAAAAGCAATTTACTATTACTTCCAAAAAGTCAAAGAATCAACAAACAAAATTAAAATAGGAAAACAATCTTCTACACCTCTTGGTCTCCTCCTCTTTCTCCTTGACCCGCCCCTCTAATCGTGACACTGTGTCCTGAAGAGACGACACTTCCAGTTTAAGAGCTGAACGGTCGTCAGTCAGCTCTACCACGTGAGATATCACAGCTTTACGGGCAGCGTCTACTAATTCACTGAAAAAAGAAACAGAGCGAAAGATGAGTAATTCAGGATTATGAAGAAATCAGCAATCCCTCTGGCAAATAGACTAAACAGTTCCAACAAAGAAAACAAGAAACTGTGTGAGTGTTTGGAAATGTTTGAAAAATCCCATGGACACTCAAATAATCGCACTGAACTAGTCATAAAGAAATTAAATATAGGACTCACTGGGTGACTTTCAGTTCCTCATACTGAGAAAGAATCTCCTCAAACTGGTCTGTGCTGCCTACACAGGGAAAAAACAATACAACAATAGAAAATAAAAAACAGAGAAATATAGATCTAACTAGTATTACTCTTTCTTCTTAATTCACATCCAAGAAGAAATTTCTACACAGAGTGGAGCAAAATGGTAAAAAAAAGGGAAGTAAGGCTTCATGAAACCTGCAGCAGGGGACTTTTTTTCTCTGATGTACTTGCACTTCATGTTAGAAGGATATAAATAGTTTCTCACCCTTCCACATTATATTTAGAATCTACCCTTCTGTCAACTCCAATGTCTGATCACTTACTTTGTGTTTCAATGTGACACAAAACATAATACACTGTCATTGTTTGTTTCAGTTGTCAGGTGCTTGCACAACTATCTGACTGAGGGTTACAAAACGATTGTTTCGTAACTGTTAATTAAACCTCTTGTAAAGATGGAGGCAAAGTACATAAACCTTGTTTGTGACAAAGACTTTACCTCTAACACTGGCCCCTTGGTCCACACTCTCCACATAATCCCGACTCAGCTCTGACAGTTCAGAGAACACAGAGTCAGTGTTGCGCAGCTCCCACTCCATACTATCATCTTCCTCCACCTCCTCCTCCTCCTCCTCGTTTTTTTTCTGCCTCTCTCCCCTCTGCTCCTCTTCTACTTTGCACTCCTTCTCTCTCTCTTTCTCAGTCTCCTCCATCTCTGCCATCTTGTCCTCCACGCTGGTCTCCAACTCATTACTTGATGGCTCTTTGGTGTTAGTTCTGGTAACTGGAGTGCTGACAACAATAATCAAAAAGAAAGAGTAAGAAAATAGTTGTATATCTAATGTGCTGTGTGTGAACAATTTAATGAGCTAAAGTGAACATGTGTTTAGTTCATGATTAACTTTCCAACTGAAGAAAATAACTTTATGGTTTCATTACCTTGCATCCACACAGCCATGAAACTGCTTCAGCTCAGGAGTGGAGCTGATGATGTCATTGATAAACTGATCTGCAGTGGGCTTTACCGCAATGTCAACTGCCTTGTCCTCCTTGGCTACTAGATCTTCAAAACGCGCTGGAACAGAATTCGAATGTGGTCTTTGAAGAATCTGCAAAAAAGAGCAGAAAACAAAACAGCTTTCTCTCTGCCAAACTCTTGAATTTCAAACTTTAAAAACATAAGTGTTAAGTGAGAATATGTTTACCTGTTCATTAACGCTGGACTCTGACAAGACTTGGTTGGATGGAAATTCAGGATTCTTGGAACGATTGTGATTCCTAAACGCATTATCCAGTGTCACATAGGTAAGTCATCTGAATTATCTGCATACATGTCTGTATTTTTCTTACTTTCAACTGCACCATTAACGTAAAAAATCAATAATAAAATAATAAAATCATTACCTGTGCATTATGTTTAACACCCTAAAACAATTTTGGCGCAAGGCATCTGTGCAATGCTCTCGTTGTGCATGTCCTTGTGTTTACAGATCAGCGCATGACACTGTATGTTAACTTTGGATTGATTGTACATGTGCTGCTACGTCAGCTCTGTATTTTACTTTGTTTTTAAACTTAGCTGTCAATACCATTTTTCAGACATAAGGCCAAAGGTGAAATTAGCTAAGAAATACGCTTTCTGGCAAGTGAGCTGACCCTTTACACAAAAATAAAACGTGAAAATGTGCTTTACCATAATTTTTGTTTTTTAAACTAATTGCTATTTTTCAGTTACATATTGTATAAACTGTTCTTCGTATCCTTGTGAAAGCTAAATACAGATACTGTGCCACTACTGCTAGGATGCAATTGTTATGGTTAATTGCAGAAATGTAGGCTGCAGGTTAGAACGGGGTTCAATATCAAGAAAGATTCACAATGAAGCTGCTGTCATGGAATACCTATAGCCTTCCTGTGTGAGACACTATCTACAGAATAAGATTTCTTTTCATATTAAAGATTATGGAATAAGAACAACCTTAGAGGAGAGTCTCTCTCAGAATCCTTCTTCTTTTCCAACAGTTCCCGATGCGTGTGAGCTAACTGAGGGAGAAAACATCAGAGAAGAATAATGACAAAAATCTGCTAAATACTATATAATAGTGTGTTAACAAAGTCCTGTGTGGTAATACAATTGCACATCTTCACATCTGTATCTGACCTTGTTGTGTGTATGCTTCAGTGTGCTGAGTTCTCTACCCAGATTGGCCTTCTGCTCCTCCAAGGCCACCACTGCAAGAAAACAAAAACATTTAGCTTCAAGGACGTCAGGACATGCACAGAGAGATGAATGAAACTTTAAAAGTTTTAAATACAGGGCTATTATGCAATATTCAAATACTCACACTGATCAGCTTGCTGTCTTGCTTTCTTCTCCAGCTCTCTCTCCCGCCGTTCTTTCTCCTTCTCCCTCCCCCTCATGGCTCTCCTCTCTTGTTCAATTTGATCATCCAGTTCCAGATACCTCTACAGGAAACAAAATGCTTTAACAGCTCTGAACATAGACAACCCGCCTACTTTCACAGCTTTTAAAAACACATAACTGAAATCACGCTACACAACCCTCCATCAATTCCCACCTCCTGACTTTCCTTCCTGAGTGTTCTCTCTGCTTGGTATCTCTCCAGCAGCTCTTCTCGCTCTGCTTTCTCCCTCTCCGCCTCCTCTTCCCTGTCTCTCAGCTGGGCTTTGCAGCTGGCCAACCCCTCCAGGACCCACACGAATATGGGCACCAGCGACTCAACCACACTTTCACCATGGGTCTCAATAACTGTCTGTGATCGCACAAAGCAGCAGCGTGACAAACCAAGTATAATATGTGCAACAAAATAGTCCAATTCAGAAAAACAATAATGACATACAAAGGAAATATTATTGGATTTACCTGTAGTTCTGAGTATAGTTTTCCTGCTTCTTCACTCACAATGTTGGGGTCCAGCTCCACCTCCCCTGTCCCACACAGCACCCTCTCACTGTACTCCATCAGATTAATTTAACTGCTGTATTAACTGTCAATGCGGTTTCCCAACTCAACACCAATGGTAAATGATTTTTTAACTCTATAAACCACACTGGCTACACTTCCTCAACAACTAATACAACTAGTTTTTCTAGATTTCTAACATTTCTGCTGATGCCAGCCCAGCCCATCCTCTACAACTTCATCGTCCATTTCTTCTTGAGAAGGACATCATTCTCTTAGGGTTGGGGGTTGTCAGGGGGTGTTTTAGAGTCCATCCTGGGAAAGAAAATAAGGAAATATAATCATTCATAATAATCTAAAATCTCCCCTACAATGCATTTAATTCTAACTGAAAAATGACAGTCAACTGTTCAAGCTCAAACATGCTTCTTTTTTCTGTATTCGAATTACCATGAGCTTGTAATTGGTTGAACATGATCATGTGATTTTCTAGTATTTTAATCCATGACTGACCAGAGAGGATGAAATTCAAATTCCAATGGTTTCTGTTATTTCAGGGTATACACTAAGAGGACATTCATTGCAGATCAGTTAGTACATGTGTTAGTGTTCAGGCTTACAGACATAAGTAAACATACTTGATTACTCTCAGTCACACATTCATTCCTCGATGGATTTCTCTTTAAAGTCGTCATTTTTAAAGGCAGAAACAAGCGTGTTGTATGTGGTTCAGTGGATTTAATACATTCATACACATAACTTCAACACAACTCAAGCATGAGTACCAAAAGAGCTGAAACAATTGGTTGACACAACAGAAAATTGTTTGGCAACTACATTTCCAACTAAAAATGAATATTTATTAGTTTCAGCATCTCTACTGGGAGGACTTCCCTGCTTTGTTTTGTTTTATGTCAGGGTTGTTCCAAACCATTAGAAGGCTTTGGCACAGCACCCAGGAGGTTTTAAGGCACAACCTAAGCCAAATGAAAGTAAAACTAATGTGGAGAGCACCAAAACTAACAAAATCTTGTGGTTATGGTTGGTCATCAGGGGACTTCCTCTGCAAATTTTAATCAATAATCTCTTTGGGCATTGATTATCTATAATCCATTCTAGCTTTTCTAACTTTCCATCAAATTTTTATGCACCTAAGCCATCCACAAACCAAGTGAAAAGACTGTAAATAGTAAACTAAATATCTCTGGGTTTTGAACTAATGACCAGACAAAATGTTTATTTTTATTTATTATCTATTTATTTGTTCCTTGAAATGTGACTCAAATGATTCATTATTATTATTATCATTAATAAATAGTTACAGATTATGATATGTAACCAAAAATACTTTTGGACGGATCTGGATCGTCATACACTGGGCTTTGATGGATCATTGCTCCCTTTTGTTGTACTACCTCCTTATATCTGTACTTCTGTGAAAAAATGTCATGCCTCTTTCCTTTTTCCATTGCCAATTATCTTGTGTGGCCTGTCCTCTTCCAGGTCGACACAGTGGAGCAGAGGTCATGTGTCTCAGACACCACTTGGTGATGCTTTGGCCTGCTCAGTCGTCCTCCCGGATCCACACACCTCACATAATATATAATTACTTGTATAAGGTATTCTGTGCACAAGATTTATAGACTGCGATTTTGTTGTTCTGTTCTATACATGTGACATCTATTGCATGTCTGTCCGTCCTGAGAGAGGGATCCCTCCTCTGTGGTTCTTCCCGATCTTTCTTCCACCTTTTTTTTCCTGCGCAAGTTTTTCCTCACTTAAATCAAGGGTCTAAGGTCTACGGACGTCGTTCTCTGTGCAGATTGTAAAGCCCACTGAGGCAATGCAACCATGATTTTGGGCTGTATAAAATTGATTTGATTTTTGAAAATTAAAAACAAACAAAACAGCAACCTCGAGAAGAAGCATCAGCAAATTGTGATGGGATTTTTTTATTTATTTTTTTACTATTTCCTGATACCCTTTGGACAAAGCGATTAATCAAGACAATAAAAAGCAGGTAATTGATAAGGAAAATAATCCTTAGCTGCAGTCTTAATCACATATATTGTAAGGAGTCTAATGAAAGGCTGTAGCTCCCAAATGACATGCAGCTACTTGGCGGTTTTAAAGAGTTGCTAATGTGCTGCAATCTGACATTCAACCTACAAATCAAAAAGACAGTGGATCTTAATATGTATGTATGTGTAATGGGGATTATGTAATGTGTGGCATGGACATACCGTTCAAACCAAATGAACGTCTGTACATGTACTGTATGTGTGTGTGTGTGTGTGTGTGTGTACAGCCCCGTAACAGCACACAGAAATGCAAAACCGTTGAATGTAAACACTAACGTGACGGCGACAGGTCATGTGCAGACATAATTAGGCTAATTTACCGTCTAGGTTAGCTAAAAACAACACAAACCTCAAAAATGACAGGCCTGAATTGAGATACTGTATAAATAAGTAACATGACTGACAGTGGACACCTTGAGAGATCTTTGGCAGCAAGTTTAAAAGTTGTAACTTGACCGAAAAATAAACCGAGTCGTCGCGGTGCTCGGCTGCGCTTTCACAAACTCACCTTAATGGCTGACTCCCGTCGTAACTTTCATTTCTCTGCCCCCAAACTACTGAAATTCCAGTCGTTTTTTTCTTCGGGGACGATATCAATTACACATAAACGACTTAAAAGAAGGGGGTGTTGTTTGATTGTAACGAGCGCAGACATGTTCTCGGTCTGGCCAATCAGAGCGCTGAGGTTGTCGTGTGGAACCAATAGGCGGGAGGAGGAGGCGGGATGTGGGCAGGTTTGTTTTCAGAAGGAGGAAAAAAAAGTTTCCTGAAACTTGAACGATGACACGTGACCAAGGAGGCTGCAGCGGGCTGTCAGGTGACCCGAGCCGTGCACGTCAACGACGGATACCTGTGGAAATACCTCACATACTGTGACAACCAGCTGCTCTTTCTTTACATGAGAATAGTATCAGAAAGTCAACAGTGGCTGCATCGTGCAGGGTGCTTGTGGATGAAGTTACTCAGGTATCAGGTTAGTTTACAGAGCAAACTGAATGGGCCAAGTCATTGACTGAAGTCAGTTTTCATGTGGAATTTCAATGTTTCATGAATATTGTGAAGAAAAATCACAATGTTTCATGAAAACATCGGCTATTTCTTCAATAGTTTCCAAGTCATTTGACCCATTCACTCAAAATCAGTGCCACAATGTCTTCTAATTTTTTATTTTTTTATAATATATACTGTCATAATCCCGCAAGGGAAATTCTTTTTTCCATTCACATTACGCACACAGGCGCGTGCACACACACATGCAATGTATAGAGGAGATGAGTGAAGGGGCTGCCACACATGCTACGGCGCCCAACGAGCAGTGTTAGGGGTCGGTGCCTTGCTCAAGGGCACCTCGGCAATGCCCAGGACGTGAACATTCTCCAACTCCTTGTCCACATCATACTCTGATACTAGTTGAATGAGACACACCTGATTTTATTTTATTTTGGTGGAATTGTTATTTTTCATGAACATCTTAATTCTAACCCTCAATCATTGACTTAAGTCAGTTTACTACCTCTAAGCCTAAACCTAAGTCCAACTATGTGTGATCCAAAAAAAGTGTCTCTACAAATAGGTACCAATCAACTCATAATGGTCAGAAATGCGCTTCGGAACACCTCCTGGAGGAACTTTTTGGGAAATTGAACATTTGACACCAAATTTCACCTATGATCCATCCCATTAACTTTGCATTGTGACACGTCTTATTCAATAGCTTCTAGGTCATTTGACCCATTGACTCAAAATCAATGCCACAACGTCCTTGGTTACTTGAATGAGACACACGTGTTTTTATTGGATTTTGGTGGAACTTCTATTCTTCACAAATATCTTAGGTTTAACCCTCAGTCATTGACTGGAGTCAGTTTACTGCCTCTACACCTACATTTCCATATTGCTGCAGTGAAATGTAACCTTTGTACCTAAGACATCAGGAGGAAGATGCAAAGGTAAAACCTATGAAGGAATTGATTTGACAAAAATAAAATATAAATATAAAGCACAGGGGCACGTCTTATTCAATGGACTAAAAATGAATACCACAATGTCTTCTGATATTAGTTGAATGGGACACACTTTTTGTGGAATTTCTATTTTTCATGAAAGTTTGAATTCTAACTGATTTCAGTGTATGTTTTCTGATGTCAGGGTCATCAGTGCTTATCCCTCTTGCTTTATTCCTTTAAAAAACATCCTTTAAAAAATGTATATATACATTTAAAAACAGCTTAAAAGAAAGGTGGAGGCAGTTATTTCACACAGTGACGTAAGTAACTGCAAGAAAACAGCATTTACTGTAAATCACAGTGAGGAAAGTCATTGGATGAAGTCTGAGGTTACACTGCATTTGGACTCCAGCAGATGGAGGTACTGACACATTTCACCCCTCTCCTTCCTGTTCTTTCTGAACATGTTGATGGTGTACAGAACTACTAATACTGGTTGTTGGTGCTACAATCCTACTTATACATATCTCCCTTTGCATTGATGTATGTAACTAAGTACATTTACTAAGTATGGTAATTCAGTACAGTGTTGAGGTACTTGTGCTTTACTTGAGTATTTCCATGCTACATTTTACTTCCACTCCACAACATTTAGGAGAAAAATGTATTTGATAACCTTTGTAACTATTAACTTTAAAGATGGCATGCTGCATCAGAGCCAAACTAGCATATTATTATTATTATTATTATTATTATTATTATTTTATCAGCAATCAGATTAAAAAACATTGATTCTGATGATAAGAAAAAAGCTGAATATTGAGTCTGACAGGTCAATAATCAGTCCATGCAAGAGTATACGAATATGTGTAAATATATGTGTTAGCTAGTTTTACCTTTACTTTTAGTACATTTAATGCCATAAATGCACGTTTATATTTAACAAAGACTATTCTTATGGCTGACTTTCACTTTTACCAAAGTAATATTTCATCACAATATCGTTACTTTAACTCAAGTATGATCTGTGTGCACTTTTTTACAACACTGTTTAATATGTTGTTCTTTCCATGTAGGCTTGTTCTGTCACTGCTAGTACTTAATACTTCTAGTTTCTTGCTGGCACGAGGGACAATGCAGGCTAATTAAAACTTTTCACAAAAGACATTTTAATGTTCCACATTAGGAAAAGCTCCGGTGTAAATAATGATTGCTGTATTCCATGTAGCAATTCACAACTATAACACTGTCTCTTACTGATACACCAGGATACAACTGAGTCATCTATATGTTATTAGTAACACCTGTGCTGCCCTATAGTGTTGGGTCAGAATCTCTGATGATAAAGTACATCCACTTTTTTCAGATTGTTACCACTATTACTGAATTTCAATTTTGAATGTTCAATCTTCAACTTTTAAATGTTTGGCTCACTTACCTATGCACTTTCAAACATATTGAGAGCAGAGAAGAGGTTTGAACATATCCGTCTTTGACATGCATTCATGCAGTACAGTGGGGGTGAATGAAATCGGTGGTGCTCAAAGCTTTAAAAAAAATGATGTTCGTAAAACCCAAGAACAACATGTGTTGGTCACTTAGTATAATCCTCAGATCTCACTGTCAACATTTTTTATCCAGTTGGTCCAATAAATAATGTGGTCAGTGGGATTTGTCTATTATCTTCAATAACCAGACATTATTTTAGTAAAGACAGTTTTTTATTTTTTTTAAATGTCATATTTTTCAGTGCAAATATAAATGGGTTCCCCTCCAGCGTATTGTGCTGCAGTTGCAACAGGATTCAACAGCTATCTCAAAACCTCTGCCACAAATGAAAAACATCTGTGTGGCTCGATACCACCAGGAGGAAATGGGAAGGTCTGTGTGTGTAACAGACTTCTGTGTTCTTTAATATTGTCTGTCTTTATTATCTGTGCATTTTGCCTTCTTCCAGGTTTTTATATTTTTGTCTTTCTCTCTCTCCTTCACACACGCAAACATAGACATTTTACATGTGGTCCATTTATCACATACAACATCGTCAGTTGAGAGAATGAAAGAAAATACAGGCATCATAAGTTAAAAACAGTGGTTGGCAATGCTGGAAGAAGTGCAATTGAATGAACGTATAGAATACCTCAATATACAAACAATAGACGTTAATGCCCTGTACTCATAATTGTATGTGAGTATAAGTACAGGAGTACTATCAGCACAATGTACTTAAAGCATAAAAAATATAGTATTCATCAGGCAGCAGATTGGCCACCTACACAGTAATATATTATACAATGCAACAAATCATACACAAATCTCACAATGTTTTATACGTAAAATCTTGATAATTACTAGAACTTAGAACTTAGAAGACTTTATTAATCCTTTTGGAAGGTTCCCTCCGGGAAATTGAAGTTCCATGTCACACACACAGCACTGTTACACACATAAACAGTAAAACAGTGGCTATGACCAACAGCCGATGACTATGGCTGACGAGATATCGTTTAGTACAAAGTACATACGTTTCTTTAAAATTTAGTGGAGTAGGATTCTATAAAATTTGCAAGGAATGGAGGGAATATGTTCTATTTTCCTGGAAAGAGGGAGTTGTAATTCTACATGATTTAGATGGAAAGTCACAGGGAGGAACAGCTCTTGTAGACGGGCACTGATGTGGAGGAAGCTTGTTTTGTAGAAGAGACATGGGGGAATGTACTCGGACATCATTTCTTTTTTACACAGTGACTTTTTTAATCACCCTCTCACTCTCTACCAGAACCTCTTTCCCATCCTGTCTTGCCTCACACGTCATCTCTCTCTTCTTCTTCGTCAGGAGGTAAAATGCCAACACGCCTCCCACCACCGCTAAACTGAGGCCCAGAATCACAAAACCCAGTACCAGTAAGTGAGAGGTTCCCTCTCTAAAGTGGTTCAGCTGATCCCACAGCCCTACAGCTACGCAACTAATTCCGATGAGAGTCCCCCAAAACCCAAAGGCCAGCATACAGGATCCACAGGACAGCTCGATGCCCCCGGTCATCACGGTGATGCCCGCGACTGAGACGACCCCTCCCGGTAAGGTCACTGTCTCTGATTTTGGGTCGTAGGTGACAGAAGACGTGACATCTGACAGGGCTGAAGGATCGAGCGTTTCCATCTTGGTGGTCATGGCTGGTTTTAATTCCTCAGATAACCAAAAGTGTTTTTGTGAGCAGCTTCTTCTTCTTCTTCTTCTCTCTCACTCCTACAACATCACACACACACCCATTATCATCTCGTTTCCTCTTTTTTTTTTTTTTTATTTCCCATTATGTAGCTTTAAGATTGAAACAAATCATCTGATCCTGAGTCCCAACTCTTCACTGAAGCTATACAGTATGATGAACAGTACACCATTTTATGACAGGTCTGCATGATTTACACATTAACTTTGAGAGCCATATTAAGATTTACAGGTCATATTGAAACAGATCTTATGGAAAGGTGTAGAATGTATGAAAGTATCTCTTTCCCTTGAAAACATCTTTATGATCATGAATTTATATATTTACAATCTTTGTCGGGGCCAACATAATGTTTTGTTTATTACTGTGTAAGAATTCTTGGTCCCAGTTTCTAACAAGGTTTTTGAGCTGTTAGTATAACACCATCAGCATCAACAGTCGTTGTAGTTGCCAGTTTGTGAAAAAGTTAGCGATGTTAGTGACAACAAACTAGCAACAACTTGACAGAGCAGATGATGATTAAACAACAGCAGTGTTGCGATGTGAATGCAAAAGGCAGGG